>APFE031486159.1:14689-126398 GCA_000404065.3 Pinus taeda
CAGATCTGGTTCATATTTAGGGGGAGCATGTTCTTAGGGGGAGCATAACCCTTTGCCCTTGATGTCAAAGGGGGAGAATGTCGCTGAAGTTTTTGAGTTTGCCATCAAGTCCAAAGGGGGAGATTGTTGGCATTATGTTTCTGGTATGGTTATATGTTACAGATGTTGTACTTGATGGCAACACCCATGGCATGGCTCTCAATATGATGAGAATTAAGAAGTACGCAGGAGAACAGTCCAGAAGATGCGTACCCGCAGGTACGCCGTGCAGGGACCGCGTCCAGACACGCAGGTTACCCATTCATGAGGTGCGTACCCCCAGTGCACACACTTCAAGGCAGTAAAGCGCGCACACGTGGGGTTCCTTATGTTTAACCCTTGGTATTTAGCCGACGGTATTGTGTTATTATGGTTTTGGCCCGTGGTATTGGTCCATGATTTGAGGAAGAGCTTGCCTATATAAAGCAAAGGAGATCATTTGGCTTGTGTATGCTTTTGGGTTGAATATCTTAAGATCTGAAATATTGGGTTATTGTTTCAAAGGCTCGATCTATATGAAAGTGAAGTGGAAAGCGAATCTGTGAAGGGTGATCTCTCGAGCGCTGCAACTGCGGAAGTGCGGAGATGCCACAGAGGCGCCACAGAAGGCGCAGTGCGGAGACGCCACAGAAGGCGTAGTGTGGAGACGCCACAGAGGCGCCACAGAAGGCGCAGTGCGGAGGCGTCATAAGAGACGCCACAGAGGCGCCACAGAAGGCACAGTGCGGAGACGCCACAGAGGCACCACAGAAGGTGCACTGCAAAGACGCCACAGAGGCACCACAGAAGGCGCAGTGCGCAAACACCACAGAGGCGCCATAGAAGGCGCACTGCGGAGGTGCCACAGGAGACGCCACAGAGGTGCCACAGAAGGCGCAGTGCGGAGACGCCATAGAGGCGCCACAGAAGGCGCAGTGCGGAGACACCACAGAAGGCGCAGTGCGAAGACGCCACAGAGGCACCACAGAAGGCGCAATGCGGAGGCGCCATAGGAGACGTCACAGAGGCGCCACCGAAGGCGTAGTGTGGAGGCGCCACAGAAGTCGCAGCTGCGAAGGTGCGCGGCGCCACAGAAGGTGAAGTGCGTAGCTACGCAGGCCAGAGAAAAGGAAAGTGCGTATCTGTCTTAAGATCTTTTGTTGACTGATTTTTTTTGTTGATAAGGTGTTCTGGGTTTAGTTTACTGTTATTGTGGATCTAGTTATCTAGGTGACTTATTGGTACTTGATGATCATTTGATGTCTATGGATCTAGTTTGAAAATTTATGAAAAGTAGTCCTTGAAAGAAAAGAAGTAGGGGGTTGTAGCTCCCTTCCAGGAGAGACTGGAAAACGAGAGAGAGTTGCAGCTCTCTGCAGGTTGCAGCCTGCGTACTGGTAAAGGACTACACCAGTACAAGACCATTGTGAAAGGAGTTTCTAATTTGAAAGAAGATAGAGACATATTGCAGCAGGTGGTTTTCACCCACATTGGGTTTCCACCTTATATCTGGTGTTCTTTGATGTGACTGACTGTTTTTCTTGCTCATTATTATATGGTACTGATATGCAAAAATAATTCAAAGTGTAAATAAGGAAGATTTGTTAAAAGAACTAGATAATACTGATTCACCCCCCTTCTCAGTATTATTTTCAACACGTTCTGGGATACACAATTTCGTTTTTGGGTTGTTTTTTTCATGTTTTTTGGGGGTTTTTGGGCTAGAGTACCCATTTTGAGGTAATAGTTCCCATTTGATCGATAACTATGTTTACCTCAAAATAAAAGGCAACAACAACAGATAATAGTAATATAATAGAAGTTACCTTGGGAACAGGAGAAAAAATATCGCCAAAATCAATTCTCGCCACCTGGGAATAACCTTTTGCTACCAAGCTAGCATTGTATTCTCCACCTTCCCTTCTACATTCATCTTCTTCTTGAATACCCATTTGCTTCCAATGGGTTTCCTTCCAGATGGAAACTCCACCATATCCCAAGCCTCATTTTCATACAAATATGCCATTTCATCAACCATGGCTTCTTTCCATAGTTTTCCATCCTCTGAATCTACTGTCTCCTTAACAGTTTTGGGATCATCATCAGTGATAGATAATGCAAAATATGAACAGAAATCAGATGAACTATAGCTTTCTGTTTGCCTTCTTTCTCGAACTGATCTTCTCACAGTTGGAGTTTGTGGCTCTTCATCTTCTGATTTTTGTTCTCTTGTAGAGTTGAATTCTTCCTCCTTTAGCTCAAACTCTATCTTCTCAAGTTACTTTGGTAGGAATTCTTGTTTAATAACGTCTTTCACTTCTCTAAACACCACATCTAGGTTGTACACAACCTTCCTTGTTTCTGAGTTCCAAATCTTATAACCTTTTAAATCATCCTTATACCAATCAAAGATGCACCTTTTAGATTTACTATCCAACTTGGATCTTTTCTCCTTTGGAACATGTACATATGCATCATAGCTAAATACCTCATATATGAAAGAGAGGGTTTCTTACCAATCCATACCTCATGTGGATTTTTATCCTCCAACACTGATGAAGATGATCTATTGATCAGGTAACATGCAGTCTCCACCGCCTCTGCCCAGAATTGTTGTCCTAAACCAGAACCACTGAGCATGCTTCTTTCATTTTCCATCAACATCATGTTCATTCTTTCTACAACTCCATTTTTTGAGGTGCGTATGGAGTGTTGTGCTATACCACACTTCTTACAGAAGTATTTAAATTCCTTCTTACAAAACTCTCGACCATTATCTCTCCTCAACACCTTTATTTTCTTCTCTGTCTAGTTTCCACTAGAGCCTTAAATTCTTTAAACTTGGAAAATACTTTAGATTTCTTCCTGAGGAAATGTATCCATGTATTCCTTGAGAATTCATCTATAAATCATACATATATAGTACACAGACTTTCCCAGTGATGGAATCGACACAGGTCCAAACACATCACTGTGCACAAGCTCTAATATCCCTTTTTCCCTCTTAGCACCAGAGTGGAAACTCACCCGATTCTACTTCCCATATACACAATGTTCATAGAAATCGAAATCTAGACAGAAATTAGACATGCCTCCTATCATACCATTACCATGAAGTATTCGAAGTCCCTTCTCTCCAATATTTCCAAACCTTTGATGCCATAGCATGGTCTTTTCTCCAAAGACCACAAGATTTTCTGCGCCACTTTTAGGAATCACAGAATTGTTGTACCCATCAATAACAATACTACCCAAAAGCTTATACAGAGTTCCAATATAAACTCCCCACATGAATACCAGTGCTCCTTGAACCATCTTGCAAGTATCTTTCTCGAACATTGCTTTTACACCTACATCATCCATCTTGCTTACAGAAATCATATTTATGGCCAATGTAGGAATATGCAAAACACTCGAAAATGTTCTAATCCTTCCACCTTGCAACTTCATCTTGACTTTTCCATGTCCGACAATTGTTGCCTTCCTGTCATCCCCTAAGAAGACATCACCACCATCATATTTCTCATAATCGCAGAACCACTCTCTATGGGGAGTGAAGTGAAAGGATGCACCTGAGTCCATCAACAATGCCTTGTGATCTACATGTGTACTTGCAGAAGAAGCCAAGTACACCTCCCCACCTTCATCTGAGGTGGTTTTTGCCTCTGTAGAAGGAGCATCATCAAATCCCTTTCCTCTCTCAGGAGATTTAGATCTACAATCATTTTTTAAGTGTCTTTCCTTTCCGCATTTCCAACATACTTTTCCAAGTTTTCCTGTAGATTTAGATCTCCCTTTAGATTTAGATCTCCCACTCAGGGACTTATTTTTATTTATGTTCTAGGATTGTCCTCGTACAGATAAGGCATCTCCATTCTGGCTCTCCATATTTTTTCTTCCCATCTCCTTCAACAAGAAGGATGAGACTATTTCATCAAACTTCAAGTTAGTCTTATTGCTACCTATTGCAACAACCAGACTATCCCACAAATCTGGTAGAGAACACAGTAAACTGATTCACTTATATTCATCTCAAATATTTATGTCAACAAATAACAACCGGTTTACCATAGTATTAAATGCATTTAGATGCTCTATCATCGAGTCTTCATCCTTCATCCTCAGGCTATATAACTTTTTCCATTGGAACAATTTGTTCACCAGAGACTTAGATCGGTACAAAGTCCCTAAATTGACCCACAAATCCTTCATTGTAGATACCCCTAATACATTCAACAATATTGAGTCAAATATACACAACCATATTGTGTTATTTTCTTTTCGATCCAAATTCGCCCAGTCTTCTATTGACATTACCGTTGGTTTAGTACCCAGATCTACCATGATGCACTGATGTTTATCCACCAACAGATCCTCCATATTGAGTTTCCACAACTCAAAACTCTAACCATTAACTTTCTTAGTCTCTATATTTCCACTACTCACCATATTATTTCAATGCAAGAATCGATCCCATAGATCTCCCACTGAACAGGGTCTACCACAGCCCTGAGCACAACCCCTCAATAGAAAAGGCATCCCCTTGAAGCTGAAATGGCTCAAATACCAAATGTAGGTTTTAACCCTATATAGAAATTACCTACAAATGAATTCTTAACAAACAGGAAATAGACAATGGTGAGAAAGACAACAAATACACGAAGATTTTCCCTTGGATCCCAAAACTGGGACAACCTGATCGATTTTTCATTATATTTCTTTCAATGTTGCAATACATATATATACAGTTGAAGCATTCATAAACCCCAATCGATTAATGTTGTATTATAACATAACCATAGTTCCCTTGACCAAATCTACAAAATTCCATCGGTAGAAAACCCTCATGTCCAAAACCATGTGTGAAACCCATGCACAAAACCATAGGTAGGTCTGCTTACTTAATATAGGGCGCAAAAATAACATTCCTGGGGTGTTGCCTTGGACCCCGTGCAGTGGGGGCTACTGCCCCCCTAAAACCCCTCAGCAAGGGGACTATGCCCCCCCTGCTATGCTCAATGCAACAAATAGGGGGGGATTCCACCCCCTGTGATCCCCCAGGCGCTTGCAACTAGTCATGGAAATAATATAACACACACCCAACATTAACTAGGGAGGTATTCATAATAAAAAGTACAAGGAAGATATAAAAACACATTAACCATGAAGAGTTTCGGCACCACAATGCCACGGACTATATTCCTAAACAAGGCAATATATCCAAGATCCTTCAATAGTTTAGACACTCACGGTGCCACAAACCAGATTCCTGACTAGGGAAATATATATGGGTGGGACTAAGATGGGCAAAAACTTTAAACCTCTCTAGGTACCATCAGGCTTACTTTCTAACCATCAACCTAGGGATCCAGGTGTGTATCCGAGGTCATAGCTCTATGACCAATGCCACTCTCCCTAATTTGGTATCCAGACATCAACACAAAGCGTCAGTCAATGTCCTCCCAAGCAATGTGTTCTTACACACAAAGTATAAACACTTTGACTATTCCAATCAGTAGCAACTCCTCCTCAACCAAACAAGACCGATAACAAATCTCTCTCGTGTACCAACATGTTATCAAACCTCTTGAGAGATTTACCTATACAAACACAACCCCATTTAGTAACAAACTTTCAAATGCACATGAGTAAGCACAAACATCTAGGGTCTTTTAGACAACTTGATGTTGCTTCTCAATTTATCTTAGTAAGACTTTCAAATGAATCTTGATAGAATATTCCTCAAACATACATATTCCTTTCTTACTTCACATGTACAAACACATTCTACAAACAAATCTTACTTTCTTTATTTTAGTAGCCCCTCAAAATGCATTCTCCAATTTCTTCTTTCAAGGTGTCCATCATGACTATAATATGCCCTCCCTCTCAACTAGGGAGATTCGTTTCATCCAAGCTCCCTCTTAACTTAGGGGGCTCAACTTATTTTCTACGACATCGAAGAATCTTTCAAGGCTTCCATCCTTCTTATCAGAGTTATCATGACCATCATCTTTCATATAAATTTCTTCATCATGCTTATCATATCAACTTTACTTACAAACATCTTGAAGATTTACCTACACAGCTTACATAGCAAGTACAACCAAATTTATAGAAGCATGAAGTTAACTATTTCATAATCATATAATAATGGAAGCATTAGACATTAGACATCAAATACCTAAACTTATTTAGGTTCACAAACAAAAAGAAAAACATATTGTTATACTTCAACTACATGTCAGGGTTTTTTCATAAACCCTAGATTTCAACATCAAGAGTTCTAGCACCTCAATCAAGATAACAACCTGCATTATATCTAAGGCTTCAATACTTCTTTCAGAGGTATGACATACCCTACTACAAAATATTGCAAACCCTAGAAGCATTTAAAATGAGTATAGTTCTACAATGCATCCAAAAAATTTAGAACTCGTATATTAGACTTCCACTACAATTTAGTGCAACATTTGAGATTTCATACATGAGACATTCAAAAATCAAAACCAATCACAACTCAAATTTATATTTCAACAATCTTTCATAAATATCATATTATCACACTTGTCATCACATATTAGAGATTTGAAAGTCTACTAAGGTTTAGTCAAACAAAACTAGAATTCACAAACATTATTGTCCTAGAGAATCAAACTTTGACTAAGGCTTAGTTCCAAACACTAGGACTCATGACTATTGTAGAGTTCCATAATTTTTTTGTTTTGACACTCTTTTTTCTCCATTTTCGTCTTTTCACCATCACTATCAACTCAATAAAGGCAGTAAATCATAGATTTTGATAAGGTAACAACTCTTACATGTCTTATTTTTCATAGTCATTAATGTTCCTTATTGTTATGTTAAAGATTGAATTAGCTACGGAATTAACATAATTCTACAACTATTTTATAAATCTGCAGCTACCTCCATGGTTTGTGGGGTTCTGGTGTGCCAATGAAGCAACTAAGCACATGGGTAGTTGAGGATCAATCCCCTCATGAATCTCGTCCTATTCACTCAAGCCAATTCACTGAAGGAATCACACAGTGGCACGGTCAAAGACATAGGTCAAACACGTAGCAGCGAAAGTATGAGTGCATCATGTTTCTTTGATTTGCTTTCCAAATAGAAAATTGGCGAAATTACGCTTTTATGTTTAGTTTCAAATTTGAATAAGTATTAAACAACAGACGTGTAGGCGTAGAAGTCTCAAATTGTTGAGCACACATTTCATATAAATATGTATCCTCTATAAACGATAGCAAAGAGGACGTAATAGTTAACTGCTAAAGAATTGTGAAACAAAACTTTGTTCTCGTATTAATTTGAATTTACCTTTATGTGATTCGATGTGTATGTGAATGTGAATTACAACTATTGGATGCGAAGGGCCCCTGCAGACTGTCAAGGTTTTTAGTTTATTTAATTTCGTTGCTTTATGATTGTTTTCATTTAATTGCTTTCTGTTATCACTGTATTCTAGTTTAGTTTCCTTACTTCATTATTTTCATTATTTTTTATAACTCAATTATTTCATTTACCATTTCATTATTTTGTTTATGCTTACAGTCGTTCAATAGTTTAGTTTTTCAATGCTTTTTGCTTCATTAAAATTAGTGTTTTCCTGCTTTTTAGAATTAAAACTTGTATCTACTCTATAGTCTGCAATTAGAGATTTATTTCATGCTCTTTAAGATCAGAATATATATATATTGTAGACAAGAATTTTTTTGAATTCCAATACTCTGTTTCATGGTAGCAAGGTGTTTATATAGATTTATAATTTTAGATGAATAACATAAGATATACTAGGATGATACTCAAATAGATATGGCCTAGTAGATTAATTTAACGATAGCTTAACTCTCATTTATTCTAATAGTAGCTTAACTTTCAAGTATTAATTTGTAGAAATCTAACTTTAATAAAAATCTATATAACAATGAAAATCTCAAAACAAACATAACCATCATCTTACTAAACGAAAAAATAGGCTTCTAGCATATATAGTGCACTTGCACTTCATAATTTTACCAACTTCGCTCGATAATTTATTCTTGCAATTTAAGAACATTAAATTGACCAAACATTTTGGCGCCTTTGCCGGGGAATTGTAAATAGAAGCCTTAAAAACAATCAAATAAAAACATGACATGCATAGGGAAAGAGACTCTAGAGGTAGGTTTGTAGGTCGAGAGAGAAGCTCAATTCCTACATCGTCACTCACTCCACCACGACCTTGTAGTGTCACACCACCCACACAAACTCGAATTCCATCCATAGCAGGCCAATATAGACTTCCTGAAGTCTTAAGATCCGAAATCCAATCTAAAGGTTCACCATCTTCATCAACAGAGGTTGTGATAGAAGTAGATCTTACATATCAAACAACTGGAATGATTTTTCTATATTTAACTGGAGAACAACTTCTATCTCAAGAGTTGGAATTTCCTTCTGAAAAAGAAGAGGAAGAAACTTACATCAAACCATTGATAGAGGAACCAGAAAAACTAGATAATCTTGTTGTAGAACTAGATATCTATTTTGAGGAATCCATCATGGCTGGAGAAGGAGAAGGAGAAGTACACAATGTCAATGGTGAACAACATAGGATTGGCGGAGGAGGAAGAGGAGATCCAGAACCTTTTGGGTTCCCTATCCTTGATGAAGATGCAACATTAACAATGAAAAACATCTCGCCTTTTGTTCTTCCCAATTTTCATGGAGCAAGAAGTGAAGACCCAAAGACATTTCTCTTTGAATTTGAAGTATTATGTAGACCATATGATTATCTGCATGATGCTCAAAAACTAAAATTGTTCCCTACCACCTTAAAGGATGCAGCATTAAAATGGTTTATGAGTTTAGAAATGAATTCTATAAGGACATGAGCACAAATGAAAGATGCATTCTTAGATAAATATCAGGATTATTGTATGCCTCAAAGCATCAAAGATGTAATCTTCAAAATGGTACAAAAAGAAGATGAGAATCTTGAAGAATTTGTCAAAAGATTTGTTTATAATATCAAAAGAGAAAAAATTGAATAATCTAGATGAGGAAACTTTGAAAGCTCTCTTACTTAAATTCATTAAAGATGAGTGAATTGATCTTCTCAATATAATGAGAAAAAGAGATATTTTGTAGTTACCCTTTGCTGGTATTTGTGATCTATGTGTACATATTTCAAGATGTAAAGCAAGGACAGGAAAAAGTTCAAGGGATCCTCTTTTATCAAGAGTAAATAAATCTGCAGTCGGGTTAGTAAGTAGGGTAGAAATAGGAAGTTTGCCTAATAACTTTAAAATAAATATTTTAGGGAGTCTCAATGAGCAAATTGACACCCTTAAAATACAAAACAAGCAGAAAGTTGAAATGTTGCATTATCCATATTTTGTCCTAGGTGTAGAAAGAAACATGCTCTGAGAGAATGTCCTTTAGATTTAAAAAGCATAGACCTGTGTTATATGTGTGGAAAATCTTGATACAAAAGAATGTCTCTTTATACCAGGTCTTAAGGTTGTGTTTAGTGAAGAAGGAATACCAAATCAAGTAGACCCTCTTTACTTTATTGCCAAAAAACCATGGCAAAATCCTCAAACAAATCAAACTCAAGGTTTTAATCCTCAACAATTTGCACAATCTTCACAAAATAATTAGAATCTGCCTATGCCATGGCAGCCTTGGGCTCAACCACCACAATCTTGGAATCAAGGATGGAAAAATCCTTATGGAAGATATTCTCAATATCAACAATATCTTCCACCTTATCCAAATTTTTCACCACAATACTTCCCTCAAACCAGCCAGTTACCTCAAGCTCAAGCTCAAAATGAAAATACACAACTTTCTTTGCCATTTTCACAAAGACCAAATCAATTGACCATTCAACCACTCCTAAATCCAAACAATAAAACTTCACAACTTAGAAGGACAGAATCCTCAAAATTATATGATAACTCCATTAGATCTTAATAATGTTCAATTAAGGTCTGGTAGAGTATTAGAAAGGAAGAAATCATCTGTTGTTATTCAGGAAACAGAAAAGAATTCTCAAAAAGATAATAATAACTCTGAAGAATATATTTCACTTCCTCAGAAAGAAAATATTGAAACAAACAAAAATCTCACACATTCTAATAATATTCCTATTATAGAACAAGCTACAGTATCTATCTCAAGACCACCTTTTCCTTAAAGGTTGAAAATCGATAAATGAGTAGAAAAACAAATCATATTCCCTGATTATGATATGCTAGATGAATTGAACAATGTCTGTATAAAAATTCCTTTATTACAAGCAATAAAAGAAATACTGATTTTTGCAAAAACAATTAAGGTATTGAGTACTAAAGGATCAGGAAGAAAAAGAAAATAAATAAAAAAGAATTCAACTACTTAGGAAAATTGCAAATATTATGATGGGGAAAACAATAATTCAAAAATATTTAGATCCAAGAAGCCCCATTGTGAAAGCACATTGATTAATATAGGAGCAGCCATAAACATAATGAGTAAACAAACTATGGATAAAATGAAACTTCTTAATCTTCAATACATACCAACATTGTTACAATTAGTAGACAGATCTGTAATTAAACCTGATGGTGTGTTAGAAAATATATATGTATCCGTATATTCTTGGGAATATCTTGTTTATTTCATGATTTTAACACCCAAGAATAATTTAGGAGGACATCCATTAATTTTAGGAAGGCCATGGTTAGCTACAACGAAAGCTTTTATCTGTTGTAGATCAGGAGACATGTTTATCTCAAATGGAATCTCCACAAAAAAAAAATTACATTGTACCCACTTGCAAAAACAATGATAGAAGTAGAAAATGAATAATGGATAGATGATTATAATGATATATAACCAATTTTCACTATTGCACAAATAAATGAGGATCAAATTTTAAATTCAATAGAAAATAATGAACCCTCTTTATATTGTGACGATAGTCAAAATTTTCAAGAACAGTGTAATATTGAATATCTATCATCTGGAAAAATTTCTTTACATTCTATGGAAAAATTTGGAAATTATTCAATAGAAAATTTTCCAGGAAAAATCTTGAACATCAATAAAACCTGAAATAATTACAGGAAAAGAAACTAGTAGAAATATTGCAAAAACACTCTTCTGCATATGCATGGGAATACACTGATATGAAGGGAGTTGATCCTAAAACCTGCATGCATCATATCTATATTGAAGAAAATGTTAGACCAGTTCGACAACCACAAAAAAGAATCAATCCAAACTTAAAAGAAATTGTTAAAGAGAAATTGCAAAAACTGTTAAATGTAAATTTCATCTATCCAATATCAGACAGTCAATGAGTTTCACCCCTAGTAATCATTCCTAAGAAAAATGGAAAATGGAGAGTATGCATTGATTACAGGGAATTGAAAAAAGCAACTTTGAAAGATCATTTTCCACTTCCTTTCATAGATCAAGTTTTAGATACATTAGCAGGAAAAAAATATTTCTCATTTTTTGATTGTTTTAATGGGTATAATCAGATTCAGGTAGCACCCAAAGATCAATACAAAACCACATTCACCTGTCCATGGGGAACTTATGCTTACCGAGTACTTCCTTTTGGATTATGCAGTTCTCCAGCAACATTCCAAAGAGCAGTACTAGGAATTTTCTCTGATCTTATTCATGATTGTGTGGAAGTGTATGTGAATGATTTTACTGTTTATGGAAATTCTCTTGAAGAAGCACTTGAAAATTTCGAAAAAAAATCTCATAAGATGAAAAGAAGAAAATCTTTCATTAAGTCATGAAAAATGTTTTATGATGTTTAATGCGGGAATTGTTTTAGGTCACCATATTTCCGAAAATAGAATTAAGGTAGAAATTATATCCAAATTATCAATCCCAAGTTGTCAACGAGATGTTAGGAGTTTTCTTGGTTTTACTAGATATTATAGAAGATTCATAGAAAACTTCACAAAAATTGCATCTCCACTCTTCAAATTACTCACCAAAGATTGTGAATTTAGTTGGAACTCTGATTGTCAAGAGGCTTTTGAAACTTTGAAAAACAAGATCTCTGAAGAACCCATATTAAAAGGGCCTAATTGGAAATTGTTTTTTCATATATCAACTGATGCTTTAGACACCGCTCTAGGAGTTGTGTCAAGACAAAAATACCTCACTCCTTATGCCATTTATTATACCAGTAAAAAATTAACTCCTGCAGACCTAAATTATACTGTAACTGAAAAGGAGTTTTTAGTTGTAATTCATGCCATTAATAAATTTAGACATTATATTATTGGCTATGAAAATTTTGTTCATACAAACCATTCTTCAATTAGATATTTAATGAATAAACCAATTACTAACGATAGGGTAACAAGATGGCTATTACTGTTACAAGAATTCAATATCATCATTTTGGACCGACTTAGAAAACAAAACACAATTGTTGAATTTTTATCTAGAATTCAAAATGATAATAATGATACACCTGTAGAGGATAAGTTTCCTGATGAATATATTTTTGCAGTGTCTAGTAAATCACCTTGGTTTGTAGATATTGCCAATTATTTAGTTTCAAGAAAGTTACCCTCCTATTTGTTTCCTAGAGAAAAGAGAAGAATAGTCCAAACAAGTGCATCTTATTCATGGATAAATGAAGAATTATACAAGACTAAACCAGATCTCATCATCCAAAGATGCGTAAGAGAAGATGAAATACCTGAAATGCTAAAAGCATACCATGATGAACCATGTGGGGGTCATTTTGCTAACAAAAGAACTACTTATAAAGTCCTTCTCTTAGGATATCATTGGCCTTCTCTTTTTAAGGATGCTAAGGAATATGTTAAGAGGTGTGATAGATGTCAAAAAATGCAGAAGCCTGTTCCTTCAAATGAAATTCCACTACAGCCTCAAGTACTCATTGAACCCTTTGAAAAAGGGCTTTGGATTTTGTTGAACCAATTAATCCATCTTCAAAACAAAAAAAATATATATTCTTGTATGCACTGATTATGTTACTAAATGGGTAGAAGCTAAAGCACTTTCTTTTGCTACTGAAAATGTTGTAGTTTCATTTATTTTTGAGGATATTTTTTACTCATTTTGGTGTCCCAAGAGAAATTGTAACAAATCAAGGAAATAAAGTTACATCTAGAGTAGTGCAAAAGATAGTGGAAGAATATAAATCAAGCATCAGAAGTCTACTCCATACCATCCACAAGCAAATGGACAAGTGGAGTCTACCAACAAAGTGATTGAAGCAATCCTCACCAAGACAGTTCACTTGCATAGAAGGGAGTGGGCAAAAAAACTTCCAGAGGCTTTATGGGCCTACCATACCACATGGAGAAACACTACAGGACATACTCCCTATTAACTTGATTATGGGAAGCAGATCATATTTCCAATTGATTTCTAGATTCATACTTACATGACAACAGTCAAGTTGGGACTTGACTTATCAGAAGCACAAAAGAAAAGAATGAGACAACTCAATGAGCTTGATGAAATAAGGCAAGATATTATCCAAAAGACTAGTTTAGTCTAGCAACAGAGATCTAAATGGCATGATAAATACATTAAAGAAAGAAATTTTAAGCCAGGAGATTGGGCATTACTCTTTGATTCAAAGTTCAAAAATTTCCAAGGAAAATTTCAAACTTACTGGCTTGGGCCTTATGAGATTGAAAATGTTTTTAATAATGGAGCAGTCTAAATTAGGACTATTGATGAAGAAAAAGTTCTTCTCCTAGTGAATGGACATCGACTAAGGATCTATCATAAACTAATGAAAAAGGAGGAATTAGTAAATATTTTCCAGGACAACTCTGATTTGAATTTGGTTAAAAAGAATTCTTCTTCTTCTCCACCTTAAAATTTTCTTTTTCATATATATATATATATAAACATGAAAACCAAGAATTATTGACATGTTTATGCAGAAAATGCAAGCTGAAACCCAAGAATTCTTGGCATCTTAAATTTTCTTTGTATCCCATTTTCTAGAAATCCATCTTTTTTATCCTTTTCTTTTCAAAAATAAAAAAGTAGCTATAGAATTATTGATTTTTTGCAACTCTGATGACTTTCTGCAGCCAATTTGATAGACACCTTTGATCATACAATTGAAGGAATGATTGACTCCCTCCACTGCAAAGTACGTGAAGACAGCATAAAAGGAAACCAAAGGTTAGCAAGAAAATAATTCAAACGTATGCACTTCTTTAATTTATTAATAGGGATCAAAACATTACGTATATGAATTATAAGACACAATACTACCAAAAAATCAAAATCATTATTGCAAAGAGTTGGTCTTTTCATGTCAAATCTTGCATAATCTGCCATTCACTCCCAGTTATCATAACTGATATTCCGATCCATTGAACCAGCCACCGAAAACATAAGCATGAATGATCTTAACATTAATTTTTGCCTCATTCCCTTATACCCTCACTACCTACGCTCTCATTATTCCATCACTCACACTCTCGACCTTTCCACTCTTAAAACCATACCAAGCCATCCTACCCTGTCAAACAAAATAGTTTTGAAACGAAGCTTCTCGGCCATGGGAGTGATGTCAGAACAGAGCCAACAGGGAAGAAATTTTTAGAGGGGTATCCATAGACAAAAAGAATTATTGCAAAAAGTACAATGGCTAGAATTTGTATAGAAATTCGATGGTTTCCTTAGAGAAGTAACCAAATCCTTCTTCTAGGCCTTTGATGGAATCGAAGTGGAGATAGGTGACATCAAATTCACAGTGACAAAGCCATTTATAGCCGAAGCCACTGGACTGCCATAGATTGGAGAGAAATGGTTCAAGAATAGAGGTATTGAAGCAGAAGAATGGAAGGCTTTCTTGAAGAAACCAAGCATGGACACCACCATTTTCAAGAAGGGCATCCCAAGCATGACATTGAAAATTAAGTGGAGGAACCTACTTCCAATAATCCAAAAATTCGTTACCGGTGAAGGAAGGTTTGGGCATATGTTTTTCTATCATTTTCGATCGCTAATGAATTTTATTGAAGAAAATGAGATCAACATTTCATATTTCTTACTGAATAGTCTTAGAAAGATGTTAGGAAATGTCCAGAGGAGAATTCAGTTTATAGATAACACAATGTATCACCATGGTCTAGTCAAAATACTTGTTGAATTCCATCTCCAAAACATAGGTGATAATTGGGAGAGATTTTTAGTAAGAAATCACTTTCAAGAAGAAACTTATGGGTAGCGAAATAGCAACAGACTTAAGAGGGGAATGAAAAGAAAAATTGATAAGACTTAAGAACAAGAACCACAATAGCCACAGAAATTGTCAGAAGATGACATCCCTCTTGCAAAAGTTTTAGAGAAAATAAACAAAAGAAATGTTAGAAGAAATAAAGTCGGTAAAGAAATAGAGATTTCACCACAAGCAAAGAAGCCTAAAACAAAAAGGAAGAAAACTCAAAAGACCGACGTCATATGTTTAAGAAGGAGTACTAGACTCAACTCAACAAAAGGACTACCCTCAAAGAGTACAAAGCATGTCAATATAGAAATAGAAGAAAACTTAGAGACGGAAGAAGAAGATTTAGGAACTCCTCCAAGGGTTTCATCTCCAAGGGTTTCACCACCAAGGGTTTCATCACCAACTATCACCTCGCCTCGTCAAAGTCCAAGACTAAGAATGCCAGAGATTGATCTGGTACAACAAGAGATCTATGATTATATTGAGTCCTTGGAGAAAAGGGACATAGCAAGAACATCAATTCCAATTCAAGAGAAGAAGAAATGCAGTTTAATGAGCCACAATAGCATCTAGTAGCCAATATATTGAAACAGGAAATATTTAAACTGGAGACATTAAACAGGTACATTAAAAATGAAAATCAAACCTTGAAAGTGCAAAACGGAATTCAAATAGCTAAGAGTGACAATATCCTCCTACATCTGAAGTTAGTGATTTAATAAGAACAAGAAACTGAAGAAGAAAAACAAGGCTTTATAGAGACAGGTTATAAACTTGAAATACAAAATCATCATGAGGAAACCAAGGATGGAAATTATTGGAAAGAAAGTGAAAAAACCAATGTGAACTTTGAAACGGGAACTACAAACTCAAAACAAGAACTTTGGCCAAAAATAACCTCGAAAAAACATCAAAAATAGTGCTAAAAACGAAAAGTGTGTTTACTGGAATGATGGCTTTTTTTTTAGGGTCAATGTTGAACATGTTTTAAAAATGGCAGTGAAAATGAACTTTTTCATGCAAAAATTGTGCAAAAACACCCTGAAAATGAAAAGTGTTGATACTGGAACGATGATTTTTTTTTAGGATCAATTTTCAACATTTTTTAAAAATGCCAGTAAAACCAAATTTTTATGTGCAAAAAACAGTGGTTTATGAGAAAAAAAACACACTAATGTTTTTGGTAGAATGACATTTTTCTTCCTTAAGTATAAATTCAACATGTTTTAGTAATGACCATAAAGATAAAATAGTGGGATTTGAAATACATTAAAATTCTATTAGTTTTCATCCATGTTGTTAAACATATAATAACATCACATTAAAGATCGTTAAAATTCTAATTGTTTTCAACCATAACATTAAAAATACAAAAAAGAATTGGAATTTTTTGAACCATAAAATTAAAAAACCATGACATTATAAACAAATTACATGACTAAATAATCAAAATGTCATTATTTGTATATTCAATGAAACACACATTATATCTCTAATTTATTTTTGCATTGTAAATATTCTAAACAATAAAAATCATCATAATTAAGACATATAATCGAACAACACAAAAATGAATCATAACTTCTAATTTAACACCATATGGAAATCAAAATTTTTATTTCAAGATATGATGCAAACATCAGTTATATAAAATGTCTTAGAAAATTATTCAAAATCACTTATATTTTCTTGCACACCATCAAAATTCACATCTTCGGATGAATGATTGGATGCAGACGAAGATGTACCATATTCTTCTCTTTCATCAACTAGTGCCTCATCTGAGTCCTCATGCATGCCCACCATTTCAGATTTCAAAATTCTTCTGGATCTACGACTGGTTTCAGCAGACTCCCATCTCAACATTGTTCCTTCTGGTAACAACATTTTCAAAATCTCTATTGTCTTGAAGCGAAGAGTTCCTCTCTTTGTTAAATTGAAATCATAAACAAGTATGTCAACATCCTCCAATTTTAAGAGGTCTATGCGGCAACGATTTATATTTGTACCCTTTCTTTTTCTCTTTCCACCAATTTTTTTGTCAACTACCATCTCTGGCTTATACACACCATTGAATGGGTGTGTATTTGTGGCATACCAATGTACTTCAACACCTGTAACATCCTCATTTTCTGTAAAGACATTTATAATCTTAGCAACCCAGAATGGATATCCATTGGGATCTCCATCTACTAGCACTGTGATCATGCAACCCTCCTTAATATCCTGTATTAAACCCCTGTAAAGGTCTTCCATGGCTTCACGTTGTACACGAGATCTTTTGGAACCAATATACATCTCTCTTTCCTCTGCCTGTGAAGAATTAATAATACATTGAGATTGTTGTTGTTCAACGATGTTTATTTCCTCATGTTCATTTGACACATTTTGTGGCCAAATAAATGGATTTTCAAAGGTATATCTTCATTTGTTATTGTTGAAATGATATCACTTTGATTATTGAAGAATGACTCCCACAAAACTGAATCAACAATGTCACAGTACTCATATGTATATCTAATAATTTTTTAATTTCTTCTAGGCAATCAGAATAATTTATATCTCTATTCTCTCTGTGTGCATTATGAACTTCATCAACTAATTGTAATAACAATATTTTTTATGCAAATATTGGATGATCTGAAATGAACTTCAAAAATTCCAAACCTGATGACGGTGCCCATTCTGTAGTAGTTGAATATTTCTTGCCCCATATTAGTGTTTTCCCATCAGTTTTTTTATACGAAATTGATGTTGGAAGCTAATGGCATTAAGTTGTTCAATGCATTTTTCCCCTCACCATGCGATCCCAGAATAAACCTTTGCATGTCAACAGTTTCTTCCAACAGATCAAAAGTAGGCTCTGGCATGTATGATTTCTTAATACATTCAATTAATGATGGCAAGCTCCCAACTTCCTTCCTCCTCAATGTGACTGAAAAATGACTGAACATCTGATAAATATGGTCATGAGTGTGCCCAACAAGAAGGAAACCATTCTTTATCTTCTGAAAAATTCTGAATTCAACAAGCATGTTTAGATATCCAAAAACAACCTGATTTTTTTTTGCATGGCAAGTGTTGTCCAATTGTAGATACAAAACTTCAGGAAGATTACCAAACCAATGAGAAAGCACATCATGAATTATGGTTACTGTCAGATTTTCATCATTATGAATATTTGGAGCTTTAAAGTACACCCTTGGCAACATTTTCCCATTGAAGACCATACAACTAACCAAGTGATACTGAATAAAATTTCCCTCCGCAAACAAAATGTGGTAAAAGTGTTTTCTTCTAGTCCATACCATCAATTATCAAACCCAAATATTTATTCGAATTATCATAACACTTCTTTCGATTTTTGTACAACTTTTTCCTTTCACTTGTTTGTTGTTCGTGATGCTCCTGAAGTTCTTTGACAATTGATTCTACACAACATTAAAAAAAAAGCCATTAAGAAATACGTTTTCCTAGTTGATGACTATACAATTTTAAAATTTAAAGTTATGAATGCTTACCTCTCTCTGACCCTTCACATTTGTCCCTTTTTTATTTAAGATAATCACATGTACTACAAATCCTCATCCTTGTCTTCTTAGGAATATGGACATCGTTGAATTCTTTCTTCTATACCTTCACAAAATATTGATATGTAATAAACCGACCATGTCCCTCAGAACCTTTTGCATATTCTTTGGCATACACTCTCCATGCTTTGAAAATAATTCTTTCATCCATGACATTGCAGAGTTTGATAATGGCCCAAACTATTGTTTATGATGTACTTCTGAATAAAATGTGGGATCCTTTTCCAAATTTTCTTGGATTCTCGAGAGACGAAAATTACCCATCGAATGAAACATTTTGAAATCCTTTCTACAGATAAATAAAGACCCAATATGATAATCATAACCTGAAAATGTAGATTGCATGCACGCAACTAAATATGAATTTTGCATGCTTTTATTCATTGACAAATATCTCTTCCTTTTCTCTAATGAAAATTTGAAATCCATATGTTTCAAGCAATCTTTTTGACAACATTTACTTGAAATGAAAGCGATGATAGAACTTATTCTTGTCATATGTTCTACTCTACCCCTTGTATAACTAGAACATCTTAGATTGATACGAATAGGTCTACTCCTACTCCTCGATACAATATTTCTTGGCAACATCTCCATCATTGGATCATCATTTGTATAAGAATTTTCATCATCATTCTAAGGGATTTTATCCACACTATGATCAATTGTGCTTTTCAAATACTAACTTGGAGGATATTCTTCATCTTCCCCTTCTTCAGTGCTATTGTCATAGTCCTTAGAATTGGGACTAAATGGAAAATTTGACTCGATGTTTATTGGATATTCTTCCTCATGTGCATTATCAGTACTGCTCTCATAGTCCATAGAATTAAGACTACGTCAAAAATGTGACTATTTACTTACTGAAAATGATACATCATGTCCTTTGTCACTGTTACACTCATAGTCCTTAGGATTAGGACTAAGTGCTTCATCCTGTCCTTCATCACTACTGCTCTCATAGTCCATAGGATTAGGACTAAGAGGACACCGTGACACTCCATTCTTTTGAAATTTTTCATCATGCTCTTCATCGATGTTGCTCTCATTGTCCATAGGATTAGGACTAAGTAGACACAGTGGCACTCCATTCTTTTGAAATTCGTCATCATGCTCTTCATCACTGCTGCTCTCATAGTCCATAAGATTAGGACTAAGTGGACATCGTGACACTCTATTCTTTTGAAATTCTTCATCATGCTCCTCATCATTGTTGCTCTCATAATCCTTAGGATTAGGACTAAGTGGAAACCATGTCTCTTTATTTATTTAAAATTCTTCATCCCGTCTTTCATCAGTGCTACTCTCATAGTCCTTAGGATTAGGACTAAGTGGAAACCGTGACTCTTTTTTTATTTGAAATTCTTCATCCCATCTTTCATCAGTGCTGCTCTCATAGTCCTTAGGATTAGGGCTAAATGGAAGAATTGACTCTTTATTCATAGTGGAAAAATTTCCGTTATATTCATCAATATGAATAGATTTGTTACACGACGAAGATGTTGATACTTCACAAAGCGAAACTTCACTATCACAAGAATCTATCTCTTTCAAATAGAAGAGGTTGAATGATACAAATGCAGACTCTCCTAATGATATTATATAGCTTAAAGAATGAAATTTTCCCTCCAAAATTTTTCGCCAAAATTTTTCCCTCCAAACAATTTGTTTCTTGTATTTCCCTCCATTATTTTCTTCTACAATTTATTGAAAAATTTTAACTAACTTTTTTTTTATGAAATAAAGATTTAAATTTAAAATTGTAAACTAAATCTTTTACCTAAATTAATTTAATAGTTAAACTATATAATATTTACTAGACAATTAAATGTTTTTTTAATACCTTCTAAAACAAATTAATCTCACATTCACCGTGTTGTAAAACAATTCCGTAATATTCGCTTTATCATAGTTTCCTATATCGCCATAACAAAATTAACATGTTAAATTTTATAAAAACAAATTAATCCTACATTAACTGTATGATAAAACATTTCTATAATTTAACCCAGATTCAGGTGCATTAACCACGTATTAATGCCATCACTAAAGAGGACGGCAGCTGGCGTTACGACCAGCAGTTCTTGGTGGTTAAAGATAGGTGAAACTCAGGCATTCAAGGCTCTGAGTAATGGCAGATCGGGCTTGGGAGTAATAGCGCTGAGCAGGAGAATTAATGAATTGCAAGGACATCATTCCTGGATGGCGTGCCTCAATCAGGGCATAAAAGAGCTGCTCCTCGGCAGATATGGCACAGAGGCATGCTTCAGGTGGTTAATTCAGCTGATTTTCAGGGCAGCGAACAACGCATGGGAGCCTCCCTGGGTTAGGTATATGTCTGTTGGTTCTGGAATGTTAAGAGGGTCCGTTGGGTCTGAACCTATTTCATTAAGTTTATTCCCGTGTCTGAATACTGTTGATGTATGTTTCATTAAGTTCATTCTCTGTGTTTGTGTCTGGCACAAGAATTTCGTGTTGCTTGTCATTGTTTGGGGTCGAGGCATAGCGTATCTGGTCAGTACCAGGTGAGAGCAGTGGGTTTCATCAGTTAATAATTGGGTTGTGCTGGAAGGCATCTGGTCTTGGAGCATCGGGTCTTTAGCCTGCAATTGGTTGTTTATCTCCCAAATTCAGAGTCTCTGTCTGGACATTCACCACCCGAATTTCACCATGCCTCAACAACGTGGAATCCCCAGACGTGGGAGTAATACTGGGTCAAGGGGACGTTCTTGCAGTGGTGGAGGCCCTGTCCTGCAATGCTTAGAGCCTTTAGCTTCTGTCCCGCCCCCCTCACCACCCTCCGACAGTTCTGGTCCCTCTCTCACCAGTTCTTTCCATTCAACTCATTTTAAGTTTCGCAGCAAGCTGAACAAGCCGCTCATCTCTGCTATTGTCACGGTGCTCTTTTCGGAGGAGGAGGAAGAGCCAGAATTAGAGGAAGAGCCTACTAGTTTGGAAGAAACATCCAGGGAGCAGACTCACTCCCATACTTCCAGTGCTCTTCAAGGAAGCCCAATTGGGGATGTCCTCAACGACTCGGGGATTTTGTGCGACGATGGCCAGCAGGAAATCTCTCGGCACCAGCCTTCATCTTCACAGGAGCCCATTATGGAATGTGAGCCTGCAAGCACCTCCGAGAACATCCTCAACCTTGTTCTCCCTCCAGGACGCAGCACGATGGATGTAGAAGACAACCTCATGGTTACCTGGGTCAACCAAGCAAGTGAGAAGGATGCCAGCTCTCCTCAGCAGGATTAAGAGCTTCATGGTTTCAATGACTTTTCCGAAAGCGAACTTTTGTGGTCTGTTCTTGGCATGCTTTTTCCTAATTTGCATGGTCTATTTTCTCAATGGCATGAGATTTACAGTCTACAGGTTTTTTGAGTCTCAATGGAAATGTAATAGCCCTTCTAAAGGGAAATATTTTTGTAAGGGATCAGGTTATTGTGCAGCCTCACCCTGATCTAGCTCAGCGCATAGAGGAATTTTCTAAAGAACACCAGTTTGCCTATGGTTCTGATATTTAACTATGTAAAAGTCGGGCATCAGGACACCTGCAATAGTTTTTTTGGTAGAGGGCAGGCTACAGCCCCCTCAGAGGTTCAAACCTCTCTGTATATATTTTTTTCCTCTTTTTATTAATAGAATAGTCTTTACTGAGAAAAAAAAAGCATTTCTGTAATTTCACCTATATAATAAATTTCATTATCATTATTACTCAAATCACATCAAGGTTTTCCAAGGTTTGTTAAAATACTTGAAGCGAATTTGTGGAGCAGCTACATTACTATCAACAACATATTCAACAGAGGATTCTCGCATTTAAAAGGTTAGTTAATTTTTTTGCTTTGCAAATTTTAGAATGAAATAAGTTTAATGAAGTCTAATTTTTTTTTAATTACAAAATTTTGTATGCCAAATTTACCCATTATGTCCGCAGTGAGCATGGTGAGCCCGATAATGCTCATGGCGGTCAAATGGGCCCGTGGGTTAGGGGCGGTGGGGTTGGCTACCTGGCACTCCATCCCACTCCGGCAGCCCAAGTTCTACATTAACATTAAAAAAAATTATCTTGCATTTAAAAAGGTATGTTGATTTATATATTCATTTTTATTCATCTGTATACTATTTTTAATTTATAACTTACACATATTTGTTTATTTTATAAAAGATGAAAAAGGATGCAAATGGAGCACCTGATAGTTTCAGAACCTTTATTGAAAAAATTAAGATTGAAAAACTGAAGAAGAAACGTCTTAAGAATGTTGAACTTGATCCAACTCTTACTCATTTCATTTGCAATGGGCTTGACACTATTCAATATCAAGTAATACAAGGCAACTGTGAATACATTGCTAAATTCATACCTAAAAGGGATTATGCGGTAGTTATTGTAGATATTCCCCATGGTTTCAATATTCCAAACATTGATTATGATAGTGGCCCTTATACCTATCAAGCTCCTAATAAAGTGGTTGTGAGATTTCCAGAAGTCGCGTCATCACCATTATGGAGATTTGTGACATTTCATTCAGACACACAATTGGCAATGTTATTATCAAGCTTCAAGGGAAAAACAAATTCAAGGATGCAACGTACATGGTAAGACATTTAAAATGTATATTTGATTAATATTAAAAAGTTCGTTTATGTACAAGTTAATTGAACTTTTACTATTTCATGTTACAGGAAAAGGTCAAAACTTCTTAACTGTGAGGATCAACCATTTTAAATGATTGTGAGTTCATCCATATTGATAGTTGGGTAAAAGATGATAGCTATATGTCTATGATCTTTAATCAGGTAAATGGAAAGAGTAATAGCCAAATACTGACTTGTGATATTGTTGTGAGAAAATTAACATATGAAGACAAAGAAGCAAAAAGAGAGATAGTTAACATTAATCAAAAACCACAGTTATTGATTAACTATCTTATAGACATGTTCAAATGAAGGAGATTGGGTTATGGATTTATTTTCTGGCTCAGGTAAGTTTTATTATATGAAATTGAATTTCAATATGTTATTTCTTAATTTATATGTCATTGTACTAATTTGCTTCATTATTTCTTTTGTGGTTGATAATTAGGTACAACACTAGCATGTTGCCTTCAAAAATGAAGAAATTGCATTGCCATTGAAAAGATCTAATACAGTGCAATTTTATTTAGCAAAGAATTAATGTTCTTCAATTTCTTCCACATGCAATGCAAGAAATTGGGTTGAAGAAAGAGGACTTTAGTGAATCACGTGTGGCAAAAAGGCAAAGGAACCCCAACCACAATTACACGGAATGATTGGAAAGGCATACATTGGGAGATTCGCCGACATCAAAGATCCATTAGAAGAGGAAAATGAGCAAACTAAAGCAGAAAATATTGTGGAAGAAGACAATGATGAAACTATAGAGAACGAAGAGTTTGGATTACGTCACATTATTGATTAAACTTAAGCTATGCTTGGAAATCAAGTTGATTTTTTAACTATTAATTAGTTATAGTTGTAATATTTTGACTTTGACATGTTATGAGAAGAATAAGCACCGAATTAATGTTGTTATGCGTTCAATATTTGTATTATGTGATTTTCACATTAATTTTTATGTTAATCATCATTTTTTGAAAAAAACAATGATTACTGTTTTTTTTTTTTACATGAAATTCAAAAAACAAAACTATTATTTAATCATTTTTAGTTAAAATTTTCCTATGAAAATTGTGATTCTGACATGTCATTTCTAGCAAAAAATTATAAAAATTTATCAAAATGTGTAGTTTTTTAGTTATATTTATGTTGAAAATGGTTATTTTTATGTCAATTGTTAAAAATTATTGTTTTTTAGAGACAATTATTTCTTGTGGATTGAAAAATTAATTAACGATGTATATAATAGTAGAATATCGAAAAAATTAAAATATCGATCGTTTGGTCTTTAAATATACAAAACAATAAAAACCTCACTACAAATATATTATATATATTAATATATATATGAAGAAGAAGACCACTTCAAAAATTATTAAATTTAGAAAATAATTATTTACATTTCATACATTAGAAAATTTAAAGTACCAAAAACTAGCCTCTAAAAAAACATGTGTGTTCTGCATCACCATTTTTCAAAATCGAGTCACTTTTTCCCTATCTCTACGAAATGTGTAATAATATCAGTTCCTGTTTCAAAGTTTACATTGTTAAAAGATGAAGTTAGATGTACTGGTAGAAGTGTCCAAGCAAATGCAGTAGTTCAAGATATCAATTTTGTTGTTTGTATGAAGACATACAAAATCTTTAGTGTGGGGGAATGTAGAGTTCCATAATTGTTTTCTTTTGACACCCTTTTTCCTCTTTTTCATCATCACTATCAACTCAATAAAAGCATTAAATCATAGATTTTGATAAGGTAACAACTCTTACATGTCTTACTTTTCATATTTGTTAATGTTCCTTATTGTTATGTTAAAGATTGCATTAACTACTGAATAAACATGATTATGTAGTTATTTTATAAATCTGCAACTATCTCCATGGTTTGCGGGGTTCTGGTGTGCCAATGAAGCAACTAAGCACATGGTTAGTTGAGGATCGATCCCCTCATGGATCTCCTCATATTCACTTGAGCCAATTCACTAAAGGAATCACACAGTGGCACATCAAAGATACAGGTAAAACATGTAGCAACAAAAGTCTGAGTGCATCATGTTTTTTGATTTTCTTTCCAAATAGAAAATCGATGAAATTACGCCTTTCTGTATAGTTTCAAATTTGCATAAGGATTGAACAACATACCTGTAGGCGTAGAAGTCTCAAATGATTGAGCATGTATTTTATATAAATATCTATCATCTGTAAACGATAGCAAAGAGAACGTAATAGTTAATCTGAAGAATTGTGAAACAAACTTTTGTTCTCATATTAATTTGAAGTTACCTTTCTGTGATTTGATGTGTATGCGAATGTGAATTACACCTACTAGATGCGGAGGGCCCCTGCAGACAGTCAAGGATTTTAGTTTATTTCATTTCGTTGCTTTATGATTTTTTTCATTTAATTGCTTTATGTTATCACTGCATTCTAGTTTAGTTCCCTTACTTCTTTGTTTTCATTATTTCGTATAACTTAGTTATTTCATTTACCATTTCGTTTTTCTTTTATGCTTATAGTCGTTCAATAATTTAGTTCTTCAATGATTTTCACTTCATTACAATTAGTATTTTCATACTTTTTAGAATTAGAACTTGTATCTACTATGCAGTTTGCAATTAAAGATTTCTTTCATGCTCTTTAAAATCAAAATTTGTATATATATTTTGTAGACAAGCTTTTGTTTGAATTCCAATGTTTTGTTTCATAGAAGCAAGTTATTTATATAGATTCATAATTTTAGATGAATAACATAAGATGTTCTAGGATGATACTCAAATAGATTGACCCGGTAGATTAATTTAACAATAGCTTAACTCTCATTTATTCTAACAGTCGCTTAACTTTCAAGTATTAATTTGTAGAAATCTAATTTTAATAATAATATATATAACAACGAAAATCTCAAAACAAACATAACCATCATCTTACTAAATAAAAGAATAGGCTTCTAGTATATATAGTGCACCTCAACTTCATAAGTTTACGAACTCCGGTCGATAATTTATGATTGCAATTTAAGAACATTAAATTGACCAAACAACTATCAATAATTAGGTCGACGCATATATCTAGGATTCCATCATCATGCACAAGCATATCATATCATGTCTTATTAAAACTCAATGACACAAATATATTAAAGTTAGATATATAATAAACTTGATCAGGCTAGCATTTCAACTAGACAAACATACATACCTAGGATTTCATTCCTAGGATATTAATAAGGGCCTAACTTATACATCCTACTGAATCCTAATGATCTAGGGTTTAAATACATGACACATAAAACCCTAATTTATCAATACTTCAAAGGTTTGGGCTTTCAAACATCACCATCCAACCCTAACAAGTTAGGTTTTTCATAACCATACCAAAATCCCAAATGTGACACCATCAAAGCATCAAACATTTTCTTTAGACTTCATCAATAACCCTAAATAGACTAGGGTTTCACACATTATCGTCGGCATATCCTTAATTTAGGGTTTTACAAAGAACCTTTGTAGGGTTCCACAAGAATAATCAAAGATATGAGGAGGGTAGATTTATCTAATGATGGATCACCCAATTAAGAATCTTTATGATTCAAGAAAGCTAGACACAATAATATTAGTAATAAAAAATGAATATACATTTATCATGAAGAGAGAAAAACTTATAGTCTAAGGAATACATTTTATTTCTTAACAAACCTTCTAACTCCAATATTTTTGTCTTGTGAGAACTTATTCCATAATTCTTGAGTCTTCAACAAGTTTTTCCTAAACAAGGAAAATATGAATAGAAATGTGATTCATATTTAATGCAAGAAAAACGAGATAAGTAAGGAAAATTAAAAATGAAAAGGTAATGAGATACTTGTCTTTGGAAGTCGGTGAAGGCTTCCTCCAATCTTGAGAAATACCTATAACCTTATAAAAACAAATCAAAAATGTTTTTCCAAAATATGTTAAACCTACAAATACTAGAAATAAAAAATGAAACAACTAAAGCTTGGAGCAAAAGACTTAGTATTATAAGTTCCTTATATCTGGTTCTTCGGCTTTATTCTTCTATGGATATCCTTCATCAGCAACATTAGCTTGGTCCCTATTCCTTTTCTTATTCTTTGGGTTGTCAGGACAATCACTTTTATAGTAACACATTTTATGACATTGATAGCATTCTATTTTGGACATGTCGACCTTCTTTCTTAGCCCTTTTTACTTCTTGAAGTTTCCTTTCTTGTGATAAGCGGAGTATGCATTTAAAACTCTCTTATTAATTGTTGGATACAAATAATATTTTCATCTCTACTTGGCTGCAAGAATTCCATAATTGTTCAAATGATAGATTTTCTTTCCACTTGTTGAGTCTTGAAGCAAAAACACTCCATGTAGGTGGCAATCCCAATAATGAGTAATCACAAACTCCTTTTCTAGTACAATCTCATCTATGGCTTGAAGGTCATCTCTAATTATAGCTATTCTTACAAAGAAGGAAGCCACAATGTCAGATTTAGTCATTTTTGTGGTCCTTAATTTATTCTTCAAACTTGCTACTTGACTGATGTTCTTGATAGTGAACAATTTTGATAAGGATTCATACATTTCTTGAGCATGGTCTATATTGGAAATGTATGGGACAAGTTTTTCCTTTATACCTTCTACCATTATTTTCATATCAAATATTTCTAACTCTATATACTTCACTTTATTTGCACCACTGGATTCTTCGGTAGGTTTCTTGACTTTACCTTTGACCAAATCCAAGGATTTTTTCTTTTTGAGAATGAGATCAATTATTTTCTTCCATGCCCTGTAATTTGATGCTCCTTCTAATTTTTTTTCTCCCTTTATTGTGTTAGACATTGTCCTTAAAGGTAGTAAGATTCTTTCCTTATAGGATCTACTTATATGATCCCTTGCTTATTCCTTTTGAGGTTTCTTAGACTCCTTTCGGTAGATCCTCAAACTAGCGTTTTCCTTCTTCGCCTTAGCTTCGACACCATGTTAGAAAATCAAAAAGGCAAAATATATTCTTATATAGATAATTACTTGTGATTATTTTATCTTTATGTTACTCTTTTATCTTTTAGTTTATCAAGAAATTACCAAAACAATAGCGCAAAGACACCAGATGTAGGTGGACATCCAGGGAAAAAAACCCCTATCTAGGGGAAAACCCAATCAACAATTATTCTTTCAATAGTTTCACGATATTATCCAAGACTCTCGACCTAGACAAAGGCTTCCTACGCACCAAGTCGACCCTATCTTCCTTCGTGTAGATGAAAACCCTTTAATAACAACTTCGACCTAGCAACAACAACTTGTAGTAGTAGCTTCGACCCAGCAACAGGAAGTAGTAGCAACAACAACAACTTCGACTAGACAAGAAAAACTTCGATATTCTTAGATACCCCACTCGAGTGAGAGATAGATGACCCAAAACTTCGATTTCGATGTCTTCTTCCTTCCTTCCAAATTTCGCACACTTTTCCAACTCTTTTCCAATTCACACTTTTTAGCTACCTTGGCTTGTAAGTCGAACTTGTGTGAGAGTGGATGCTCCAAATGAAATTGAATTGCTCCAATATATAGACTTCTAGTGAGGTTGAATTACCCAGTTGAGGCCGACTTGGGATGGAGGGGACAAATAGAGTATTTGACTCAATATTAGTTCTTTTTACATGATTCAAAAGCCCAAGAATGGTCTCTTTAAATGTACCATTACTCTAATGACTCAATATAAATCCTATTAGTCCTTAATGGGGACTTTGACCTAAAACTTGATAACCCAAGCATGAAACCCATGCTTTAATAAGTCATAATAATAATATTTTCTTCATTATTTTAATAGATGCATTTCATTGTGACTCAAATACATTTATGAAAACCAAACCTAGTTACATATTTCAACAAAAATTACTCAAAGCTCTGACTGCTTAAGGTAAATGTGAAATGGTATAATTGAATTGTACGTAGTTCCTCACCATACAAAGCAGACATGATTTTCCACATTCATTGCGTATCTTTCCAGTGATGTGGACAATCAAACATGATCCCCTCTCGTATCTTCAAGGGATCTCAAACCATTTACTCCATCACCAACCATTTACATGCCTCCAGACAACAGAGTTTGGAACCAACTAAATCTCTTCAATTGTGCAGAGAGGAAAACCATCTGTAATTATTGTGTAAATAAAGCTTCGTCTCTTGATTTAACACTCAATCCTTCTTTCTAGAATGAATGATTATATTGTGTGGTGATCGACAGACTGAAAAACACTACTTTATATGGCGAGGAACTACGTACCTCTACTTCGAGCCCAGTGGTTGTTAGAAAGCAAATAAAGGTCATAAGAAAGCAAGGAGGGACTCTACTTATAGCAAAGGGAGGAACTTCTGCTTGAAGCCCAACAAAAGCGATCAATGTAAGCACTTTGAATTTTCAATATTTAGCCTTTGTTGTTGATAAATCCCTTGTCTTTATTCTACCACCAACCCTAGTCTAATCTTGCCTTCCCTTCCGTGGTCTAGGTCTTACGCATAGCAAAGGTAATGTTTTTATCTTCATGGAACTATAGTCCAGTAGAACACGTCAAATGATAGACATCTATCTATTTATTGGGAGAATAGGGCTCCATCCTGTGTGAATCAAATCCTTTCTGGCCGATCTGCATTAACGATCTTTTGACTTCATTGGATTCCAAAATGAACTTCTCATTACCCTTGTCGTATATGCAAGGAATATTGTCATTATTCTTTCCCCAACTTCAAAAGTTGCATCAGTTACATTTTCTCAAACCTGCAACAATATTGCGCTGAAGGAAATCACCATAACTCATCTAGGAAATCACCAGCATCCTACAATTGCATAGTGTAATGCTTCAACATTACAGGGAATCGACAACACCAAGGAAAGATGCTTTCACTGCCTCAAACACCATTTCCATTCTGGTATGTATTTTGATAGCAAGATATTTTCATGTAAAACTCTCTCTTTGATTTGTAAACTTGATTAGACGAAGCACATTTTCAAACCAAGTTTTAGCCACAGGACATCCCTATGTGAAATTAGAAACACCGCAAAAAATGACCACAATTTAAAACTCTTTTGTAGAGTTTCGGGCATGACCTGATTCATATTTGCAACTCAAACATGGCATGGTTAGAACCATTTAATGACAAATGCAAACTATAAGTACTTATTTTTACTCTGGCAAGCCTCCTTTTCTTTACATTAGTGAAAATTTCAACCTTGGATTCAATTGATCTTTCGGAAGAGTTTGGTCATTAAGTAAAATATGTGTTGGAAATAGTTGTTAATGATTCAACCAAGTACTGTTTTGGCTGTTAATGATTCAACCAAGTATTGTTTTGGGTTTTAGGCTTGGCTTCTGAAATTAGAACTGGACTTATCCTTTACAACTTACCTCCTTTAGTTTTGTTTTAAGATCTTTTTCTTGCATAGTTTACTGTTGTATTAGCGAGCTATGAGAATTTTGCACATAACATTTGATTAAATCCTAGTCTTGAATGTAGCTTCAGTTTTTTTTTGTATCTTGCATAATTTCTTTCATGCAATGACTAAAATTATTGGCATTCTTCGATAACAGTCACAGTCTGTCGAGGTGATTGAAGGGTGCCCTAAGGCTGGGATATTGGGTGAGTGTTGCTTCAAACATTGTTTTGGATTTGATTGTTTTTCTATCCTAGAGTTGCTTATTTCTTTGTAGCTTTCTAAGGTTGTGTAGAATCACAACAGATGTTAAGATGGACAGTTCATCTCCATCGTGTAAGATGGACAGTTCATCTCCATCGTGCTAATAGGACCTGGTATGTGTTTGCTAAACAAGACCTGTATAAGATGGATAGTTCATCTCCATAGTGCTTATGGGACCTAGTATGTACTTGCTAAACAAGATCTGTATAACGTTTGTAATTTTTTCATAGTTGCCTGATTTGATTTCTCTGGGCAGGCAATGAATATCACCAAAAAACTTTTGAAAAACTCAAGGTTGAAAAAATTGATAGCCATAAATTTACTTAAAAAGGAAATTGACAGGCATGAAAAACAAACACCCGTCTTCAAATTTTCATTTGACACGCAAAAATTATTTGAAATTCCAAGCCTAGGCCCAACAATAAGTTCAACCAAAGGTCATTCATTCCCTCCAAGAAAGTTACCCACCATACCAGACCAAACTAAGAAGGTCATTCGTGCCCTCCAAGAAAGTTACCCACCATACCATACCAAACTAAGATCTATCCAATGCATCTTTATTCGGGCTATGACAGATGATTTGTGGTTTTCGGCCAAAGGAACATCAGATTGAGTGCCGAGTCTACTGACAAAAGTTGGGGTTTGCGATTTAATTATTGTAACAAAAGGCAAGAATTAGCCAATTTTTGTGGGCCCATAACCCACAGGTTCATGATTGAATCAGCGGCGATCCGAATTTAATAAACCCCATAATCAGTTTTCATCAATAAATGATCAATGATTTAATAAATCCCATAATCAGTTTTCATCAATAAATAATCAATGATAAAAGAATTCATCAAACCCCATAATCAGTTTTCACCAATAAATGATCAATGATTTAATAAACACCATAATCAGTTTTCATCAATAAATAATCAATGATAAAAGAATTCATCATGAAAAAAAATTATTTGTCCTGACTACACTTTACATATGAGATATTATTATTTCCCCTTGTCCCATAGTTAAACGATCAAACCAACAAAATAAAATACTCAATCATATATATGATTTAATATAAGCTTAATAAACCCAATAAAATGATAATAATATAAAAGAAATATCATAATTACAATTGTAAAATAATCATAATAACTACAATTTTACTAGCAAAAATTTTGTTGTGGTTTCATGATGAATAGAGATTGCTATTTCCACATTTATTCTGTAATTAAATAATTATAACAGAATTAAATTATCAACCATATGATTAAATGATCAACCATATGTATGACATAATAGAGACTTGATAAACCCAATAAAATGATCAATCATATAAAAAAAATATGCATGACTACAAAATAAAATAAAAAACAATCAAAACTACAATTTTACTCATGATTATTGTAATTAATGTAAAATATGAATATCGAATTTTTTCTAATTTTTGTTTTTTTAATTATAATAAAAATTTTCAAATTAATAATTCTAGAAAATATTTTTGCTGATGTGATTAATCAGAAAGACTTGCTTATTACATTATGGATCACAAAAACCATTACATCAGAAAAACTTACTCATTACATTATAGATCACAAAAGCCTAAAATCTAACAAAAGTATTTTTTCTGTTAATATTCATCCTCAATTTTTTTAAATACTTTGAACATTTTATGAGAAATTGAAAAAAATATGTTCCTTTTGAAAATATAAAAAAATAAATACCATTATCAAACATACACATAATAATGTGTAAAATTTTCCATGATTTCTGAGCTTCCTCTAGTGTACATCCATTTCCATCCCAGAAGAGTTTCAAAAAGATAAATGCGTTTTCATCCCAGAAGTTGAAGGACCATGCACTCAGTTGATTTACTAACATGGAACAGTTGAGAAAATAATAAATCCGCATCATCTATAATTCAATAAGAGTTCAAGAAGTTAAAGCTGCAAAAAAAATGTAAATAACTCATTACTATATTGCATATTTAAACATTTGAAAGATAACAACAAAGTGTATGCACTCTAATGATCTGCCAAGCTGCTAACAATGTTCACTTGAATCTTATGCAACAATTAGAACGGTGTCTTTGATTTGCTGCTGCTTATTCTATTTTACCCAAAATGGGATATAATATATTGCTTTTCAAAAGAATCATGCAACTCCAAGAAGCTTCTTGATATTTTTCTGCAAACATGAAACCGAAATATTAGTAACTATTTCTTCAAGACATGCATCTCATTATCACAGTAGAATTTCTTACGCAAAAGCCTTTCAAAACCAGAGTTGGTATGCCAAAAAAACTTATTGAGTTGACCATAGGAAGCATATCTGCATAGATGAGATATGGAACTGAGAAAAAGAGCTCGCCTAAGACCTCAATACGCGATGGAGACGTAGTTGGGGCATATCGATCTACAACATTTCCATCTTTGTCGACTAGAAACTTAGTGAAGTTCCACTTTACGCTGTTTCCAAAAATCCCACCTTTGCTTGACTTCAAGAACTTGTAGATTGGAGCCGCATTGCTACCATTAACTGCAACCTACGTCACAGAGCTGCCACTTAACACCAAGAATTCAAAGAACAAACCAGATGGACTGGTTACTTTCAAATGAAACCTCTAGCATCACAAGAGAAGAATACCAAGGAGGTCTAAAAACTGTTACGAAGATACACACCTTGTCAAATATGGGAAACTCTGCTTTAAAGCGAGTGCAGGCCACTTCTGCAATCTGTGCATTATCACCAGGTTCCTGTCCACCAAAGTGATTGCATGGGAAGGCCAGTATCTCTAATCCTGCAAACAGTTTCCCACACTCCTTTTAGTTGTCAGAAAACTTTGGAGCTGTAAAATAAAATCAAGTTCCGAAAGCTGGTTTTATGAGAATGACTGACATACTATTTATTGAACTACTCAACATGGTGTTTACTCTCAAGCCTGGTGGATGCCATTGGACTCTTAAATATGTTCAACATAGAATACTTTCCACTTCTTATAAAAGTTATCTAGTAAATTTGGACTCCCAATACAGTGAATTTGGTATAATGTACCCGAATACAAAAGTGGACATTTCTGTTATTGTTAAAAGCCCTATTACACAGCTTCAAGGCCCGCTCACCAACACACTGGTTAACCAGATCTTAGGTAACAGATAATAGGGTACTGCTCTAAGTATCTGATAACTACCTATTGCACCGGATGATTAGAGATCAAGACTGTATCAGAGTGCGCAAATGGAATAACGTAATTACGCCGAATTATGAAATTAACAGATAAACAGATCTGCGCTAAGAAGATAATAAACAGATCTGCGCTAAGAAGTAGATTATCCAGATTGCACATTGAACAGAAACTTTACAGAACTAACAATGCAAACTCTTAAGACAATATACCCAATATGCAATACTGCGGAGATTATTAGCATAGTCGAAAATGCCTGGAAATGAAGGTCTAGTCAATTATAATTGCTCTCACCTACCCTCACTGAAGGATCAAGTAGCTGCTATACATACAAGTGTTTGGGTTTAGAGCACAATAAAATACAATATTTTACATCACTAAAAGCTGGTTTAGCCTGAAAAAAGGCCTAAGATGTGGGGAACATAAACCAAGATGAAGCCACTCTTGACCAAAAACAAGCCACTTCAAGGGATCCAATGCTCAAATCAGTGCCATACTAAAATTGCACATAACAGTTCTACAGCCCATCTTTTCCAGGATTTTGAATTCTATATTCATATGGTATGGGTTGGGACACAGAAACCAAGAACATCTTCCAGCTAAGTCACAGGGCACTCTTTTTTAGGCCATGTGTCGTCTGTTCCATGATGGACACCTGGACACTCAAGGCCTGAATACAAAACACTAAAGGGACACATGACCAGGCATGTCCACCACTGAAGTCACATATGCCCAATGGCTAATGTCCCATGCATTGGCATTGATCAATTCGAAGTATCAATACTTGAATCTCAATGCATCAGTCAAGTTGATCTCTTTGACGATGGTGATCCTCTTGAGGTGAGTAGAGTGTCAAGGGTGGTGATACTTTTTCTACCTTATTTTGTATTATTTGTCACTGGCATTCCATGTATCATGTTATTTATGTAATATATTTGGATTTGGATGACACTGAACAAGGAAATTGCAAAACAACTGTTCAGGGTTTTCTGTGTATGACCCTAGGGAGCATTCTTGTGAGTTTGATTGTAACTCTATTTTCAAATTGCTCATAACATATATATTCCCACGTCCCCTTGCAGGGTCTTTGTCCTAGTCTCCCGTCTCAAGGGACATAGATCTTCAGAGTATAGAATAAACTTTGAACTTGGCTTATCTATGGATATTGATTTTATGACCTCCTTATAGGTAAGCCACTATAGACTCAGCCCCACGCTGAGATAAGTGCGAGATAAGGCCCACATAAAATCATTGTTTACTGTTAAATCCCTGAAAGGATGGTGAAAGAACTTTCGGGGCTACTTCCTCAATACCTCTCCAAAATTGAATTCACCAATAAAAAAACATCTAACAACATTTTATAAAGTATTCAAGGTTTATACAAACTCTCTTCTTTCTTGCAGTATATTGATACTTGCATTATTGGATGGAAAGCAATTGGCTTCTCTTCATAGAGTGCATAGGAAAGCAAGAGCAGGAAATCTAGCTCGTACATAACTTATGCTTTATTAATGCAAATGACTTTATGTTGGCCTTGTCAAGTTTAAGGCTCGAGCATAACTCTATGCTTATTAAGTATCCATGTTTTATGGAAAGCAATTGGCTTCTCTTCATAGAGTGCATAGGAAAGCAAGAGCAGGAGATCTAGCTCCTACATAACTTATACGTTATTAATGCAAATGACTTGATGTTGGCCTTGTCAAGTTTAAGGCTCAAGCATAACTCTACGCTTATTAAGTATCCATGTTTTATTGAAAGCAATTGGCTTCTCTTCATAGAGTGCATAGGAAAGCAAGGGCAGGAGATCTAGCTCCTACATAACATATGCTTTATTAATGCAAATGACTTGATGTTGGCCTTGTCAAGTTTAAGGCTCAAGCATAACTCTACGCTTATTAAGTATCCATGTTTTCACCATGTACTGAAAAGTCTTTTTTAAACAAGGTTGAAAAAAAGGTTTTAGTTATTTATTCAAATTCATAGGATCTATGTGCTTGATTTAGCTGTAGTCTACCAGTTACATTTTGGATATTTTCTGGGTATATTTTTCGGTTGAATTTGCTCAGAATCCAGTAAGGATTTGTTGGAATCACAAGTTTGAATTGTGAACTCTCCACAATCCAAGCGCCCCAGGGGTTTTTCTCAGGGTGCTGAATCCATATATGGAATCAAAAACAAATTTGAAACAACAAAAAAAACAAGATTTAGCTAAAAAAATGTTTTGCCTGCTTCCAGCTAGAAACTCCAAAACTTATAATAATTAGACAACGCACTTGATTTATGAACCTAGTTGTTTTTAAGATTAGAATCCCACTAAACTTAATCTACGGCTGGCCATTTGTTTATCTCTGTACTCCTCATTCATCAATTGCATATTTTTTGCAGGAGTATAGAGGCCTAAGAGAAGGCCGGCCAGCAGGAAACCACCTACAAAATCGTTCCATTGAATGGCTGAACAACTACACATCAACTCTGCTTTGAGTATTAGCCTGTCAGAGAAAAAGAAATGAAAGAGATGGCAACCAGTTTGTTGATCCCTGGAATCCTCGTTCATCAATTGTATGCTTTTTGCAAGAGCATATAGGCCTACCCAAAGATAGGCCAGCAGGGAATTCCCTTGAAAATCCTTCCCACAAAGAGTTGGACCACCACACAATCAAGTCTATCTTAAATTTTCTCTGTCAGAGAACTAAAACAACCTTTTCAAATGTGCATATTGAGAAAAAGAATCTCCCTATTAATTAGGAATTAAACCCCAAAGACCCGCCCCGGTCTAGTGGTATTCTCTACCTCCGAGGTACATGACCTTTTCATGACAGTGATAATTTCTGGTTCAATTTAAAGATGTGGATTGCTACATCCAACACTCCCTAAAAAGATTACATCATGACGTGGATGTCTCGTATGTTATCACAAACAGAAAACGGGAAGGAATAAGAAACAGGGCTATAGGGTTTTAAAAAACGTGAAACCACCCTACTCCCAGTCCCGGCGCATGTTATACACATCAATTGAACAGTAATACACTCATGTATTGTCAATACAAGAATTAAAGAATAGTAGCTGAATGGGAACTTGGAGCCTGGCCAGGTTTCTGCAGCATAAAACTGTTTTTCCGATGACAACGTATTGTTTAAAATTTAAACTAATACAAAATTTCTATCGCATTGAAATTAAAAAAAAAAAAATCCCTCAGGAGCCTGTCACCTAATAAAGCTAAACTTAAAAAGGTATGTCACTCTGACCTTCCTGGTCTAAGATGCATGCTCTGTCAATATCAGGAAATAGTAAGGCGACTAAAGCAAAGAGCACATACACACAGAGAAGCAAGGTGTACTTTACAGCTTTGTATGTATGACAAAAAAATTTATAATATGGGTAACTAAGTGTACTTTACATCCTAGTATGTATGAAGGAAAAAAAAAATTAATATGTGTAACTATTATAAACCAAAATGATAAAAGAAATTGGGACTAACAATTTAACAGTAATTAGCATAAATCCATATTAACTTTGAATCTTCTAGACACTCTTAGGTTTGCATCTAAGTTTTTTTTCTCTCTTAGTATAGAAGCAACTACTAAGAAGCAAGGTTGGGATATTTAAACTTTAAATATGGTCAAAACTAGCCAATGGGAATATGTGGTTTAGTGGTAAGCAACTAGGTGATGGGTTGTATTAATGCTTAAATAGTGGTTCAAAACCAGAGTGTGGATGAGGCTAAATACAAGTTCTGAACAACTTTGATGCTATAAATGTACTATGTGGTTGAGTGGTAAGCAACTAGGTCATGAGTTGTCCTAATGTTTAAATCGTGGTTAAAAATTGAAGCTAAATACAAGTTCTAAATAACTTTGATGCTATAATAGCTTAATCAAATAAATTTTGTATAAATACATTACACTCATAACATAATAGTTTAACCAAAAAAATTTTAGAACAAGTATTTTTCAAGATATATAGATAACTATAAATATTTAAATTTTTAGTCAAAACTAATATATATACTGTGACACTATGTTTGAATAATACCTTGGTCCTTATACTTCACATACACTTCACTCAGCTCTTTATAGTTAGAGGTAGTCAACCCACTGCAAAAGGAGAACAGCAATAAAGAGGCCCGAATTACTCAAGATTAAAAATGGATCTAACTTTCTAACAAAAAAAAATAGCCATGACTAATCCATGAAGCCCATAGAACAGCAATAAAGAGGCCCGAAGTTCGAACTACTCAAGCTTAGCAATGGGTCTAACTTTCTAACCAAACAAATAGCCATGACCAATCCATGAAGCCCAAAGGACTTTTTTGGTTTTTAAAATTTAATTTCTAAATAAAATCACTACGGCTACAGGTTTATTCATGAACAAAGGTAAATCAGCCCTTATCACAGATTCTCAGGATGCAGTGGTAAGTATGGAAATTTGCCACATGTTTGAAATTGCAAAGATACAGATAGATGATGGATTCAGTTATCTCAGATATACATTGAAACCAAACAAATATGGAAATAAAGACTGTGAATGGCTGTTAAAAAATTGAGAAGAAATTATCTTTTTGGCAAAATAAGTGGCTTTCCCCAGGATAGACTCACTCTTATCAAATCTGTCTTACAGAATATGTCGGTCTACTGGATGCATTTGTATATATTGCCGAAGGAAATTATAAATAAGATCAAAAAAATAATGGTTAGATTTCTTTGGGCGGGTAAAAGTACAGGAACAAAATATCACTTCGTTCGTATGTCCACCATAGCCCGACCTATTCAAAGTGGCAGATGGGGTATATTGGATACGGAACGTTTTAATATTTCATTGGTCACAAAATCCCTTTGGAGGGCACTATATGGCACAGGGATTTGGCAAAATATCATGAAGGGGAAATACCTTCGTCATTATCTACACAGTGGATTGGAGAAGGGGCAAAGGAATATAAGGGTGCATCATACATATGGCGCAGTATTGTGAAATAAACCGTGGCTCTTTGCAATGGTCAACAAATTCAGGTGGATTTGGATGCTATTAAGGATATGGATGGTTATCATTTACTTTCTGTCCCATTGTTGTATCATTTATCCCAGATAGGTATTACATACATCTGGCAGGTGGCTGCTGAGCTAAACAACAATTTGACGTGGCAGAATGCGGAGATTATGGGGCTGTGAGGGAGTTGGTTATAAAATGAAGGAATACATCCATAGTTTAAAACAGATTGGAGCTTTTCTCTCCAACGTAGAGGATAAAATGTGTTGGGTGGGCACACTTAAAAAGGGACAGATTGTGGTCAAAAATATATATATTAATCCACAGGAAATTTCAAGGCCAGGCATCTGCTTCCTGTGCTTGGATGTCATGGAGGACACACATCAGCTATTTTTATATGTCCATTTGCAAAAGTATTTGGGATGGAGTTATGACATTACAGGTGGCAACAGGGGTTGAATGAGGGATGTCTAACCTCCTGGTTTAGCTCATGGACACATTCAACGTTACCCTTTTATATATTTTTGGGGGTATGGAGATGCAGAAACAAAAAGATCTTTGAACAGAGAGAACCAGATATCAGGGAAATTATAATAAAGATTGTTGCATATTTCAGGGAGATTGAACCAATTATTAGGCAAGGCCATAGAAGAATCATAAAGTATATCAACATTGGGAAGGAACTCCCACCTGATTTTTTCGATGGGGGCATGTGAACAAAGAAAATGTGGATGCGAGGCATATATTGTAATGGAGACTTGCACATTTCACCACCATTGGTGGGAAGGAGGGAGAGGCACAAACAGCCTGGGAGAACTTATTGCTCTATGGGAGCATTACTATGTGTAAAATGGTTAGGTATTGAGACTTTAAAAATTTATAGAAACTCATAAAGTGTCCTGGATAATTGGACAAGACTTTTTCAATTTAATTCATTCATTCTTACTACATGGATAAGGTGTATTCGGATTCTGGAGCAGACCTTTCAACAGATCACATACAGACATGTGTACCATGACCAGAATAGGATTGCAGACATTCGATCAAAAAGGGAATAGCCCTAGCAGCAGAAACATGTATAATTCACTTTTCTGCATATCAACAGGATTCAGTAGGATTCAGTAGTAAATGATGGAATCATAGAAAATAAAAGTTATGGAACACAACATAGTTCTCAGACATTCTATAAAAAGGGAATAGCAGCAGAAACAGAGATAATTCACTTTTCTGCATATCAACAGGATTCAGTAGTAAAGGAAGGAATCATAAAAAAATTAGAAATTATGGAGCACAACATAGTCCTTAATATACATTTTGTATAAGTTGTAATGACCTTTTTAGAGACGACGACAGAGGTACATAAGAAGCAATTAGAGCGGCTATACTTTTTTTTAACCACATGGTGAATCGGTAACTGCCAGGCCTAATCTAGGGGAGACCCAGGATCAAACCTCATAGCTGCCACTATAACACCAAGAGCATAACTAACCACCTGCAAGTTGGGTATACTAAGTTCCTATGATTTTAGCAAGAGCAGACTCATGGGAAAGGGGAATCCGCCCCTCTAGCCGCCACCACAGCAGGTCATTGTACTCAATGAAGTTTGAACTTCGGTCTCCCCGGGCTTCGCCCATGTGACTTACCGTCAAACCACACATCACTGTACAATCAGAGGGGCTATACTAATAGACATTAAACCACACATCACTTTACAATCAGAGGGGCTATACTAATAGACATTCATGTGGAAATTTAGGTAGATTTTGGGAATATGAGAAACAATATATGTAGGTATAATTTTATAATAGGCTTTAAGGGGTACAGTGATAAAACTGTGATAAAAATGTTTCTTTGAGGAAGCAAAATAGAAACGAGCTATTGCAATCACTTTTCTAATTAAGGATGATGTGTTTTTCTGACTCGGAAAAAAATCACTGACATAAATTTTCCAACCTGATTTAAAAAAATAAAATTACCATTGAGAGGCAACGTTGACAATGAGTAAAACCTTGCCCTTGTAGATGCTGAGATCCACATCATTGCCCCTTATGTCCTGCGTATATTTACACACTATTGATTCACGTTTTGATATGCAAATGGGTGTGCAGATAATAATATAAGGGATGCAATCAGAGAATATATATATATATATATATAAGTTACCTTGACTGTGAAGTCATGGACAGAGGGACGTTGTTCTGATGAGGATTCAGTCATGGCTGTAGAGTTAGCTGAAAGCCCGCACGAAAAGGATCGAAATCTTTATTGGGTACTCTTGGATTGATCCAAGATCAAGGCTGTAAATGCTTTCATATTGGAGTTTGCCAAAGCATTGAAGGGGTTTATATCGCAGGGCTGTGTAGATGAGTCCTACAGGAATTGAACGTGAATCTTTGAATAAATGAACGGAGGAGATCAGAGAACACGATGTTTGAAAGTGTGAAAAGGGCCATGGAAATTGATTCCACCTCCACGTGTGGTCCAAACTTGACCAAAATGGAATGGCACGCCGCCTCCGGTTTCTCCCTGCCTTCGAAAATTCTTCGTGATCCAAATCGTCATGGAAGCAGTTCTCTTTCGTTCAGCTCGATAGGTCGGGACTGGATGGTTTAGAAACAAACCAAGGGAAGGAGAAGAAGTAGGGGGAAATCCAAAAAATGAGCCTATGTGGTATGTAAGGGCCCTAGTTGGGATGGCGGGATGGACTAAGGAAAGAAGTAGTTCGGAGATCACTTTCTTTATAATGACTAGTGGCAATCAGCAGTAGCAGTTTGGATAGGAACCAATCCACGCGAGTCAGCCCAGTTAGTTCGTAAATCGTAGAGCCATAGAATCTAACATGCCGTAGGGCTTATAGATCTAGGATGAGCGAACCGAGCCTCCGAAATATTTTATGCCGTAGGGCTTATAGATCTAGGAGGAGCGAGCGAGCCTCCGAAATATTTTATGGGTTATTTTATCTCTTAAATGAATCAAATGTGTAAATAATTGGTTATTAAACATGGTAAATGAGGATATTATATGTTATTATGTCACTACAGTCTATTAATTAGTTTGTAAGTTTTTACTTTGTATTGGGAATTTTTTTCAAATTTGCGAAGGTAACTATGGTTTTTAATCTTTTATATTTGGTGGAATAATGTTTGGTTACTGTTTCTAAGGATGAACGTCATCATATATGACATGTCATTAATATTTTTTGTTTCTCGAAATTTTTATGTTTCAAAAAAGTCTTATTTATTATCTTGTTGCACCCTTGTCTTTTATCTTCTTTTTCATTTAATAATGATGTGATTCTCAATGGAGCAGTTGTGAGGTCAGAACAAATTCAAGTCGGGGTTGGTATCATTTCTCCATTCCATCACTATTTCGAGTCCTCCTTTCTTTATCTGCTTGTAGCCGACTCCTGCAAAGGCTCGATAAGTCTGACTGTCTGAGTGGACCCCATACAGAGATTGTTGTTGTTGTATACAATAGGACCCAATGATTAATTTCATGTCATGTTTTCATTAATATAACCTCCCTGCATTGAATTGATGCCATCTAACAAACAACTCTTTGTAAACATCGAACCACATCATGAATCCCACCAAATATTCTTCAATCAATTCAGCATCGAGCATCATAATCCAAAGTATTATTGAATTTATTCAACAAAGTAAAAATGGTGATCTTGGTTTGATGGTTGGTTCGAAATTCAGCTTCACGGTTGATTGAAACTGTAGCAGATATTCTATCAATGCAATGGTAATTAATAAGTCCAGTTACACAGTACGCCTTTAAAAGTTTAGCAAGTATCCCTATTAATTTACCAACCCCAATCTTATCATTCCATCAATATTGTCAAAAGGTTGAGCTTGTATGTATATATAAACTTAAAACCGACCTCAAATCTGTGTCCAAGAGCCGAGAATTTGAGAATCGAGAGACCTTCAAGAATACATTGTTAACATTGGAGCAGTGGGTCCCAATGGAGCAGTCAGGAGGTCGGGGTCAGGCCTTGGCCCTACTTCATTTCTTAATGAAATCCCAACTCCAACACTTTAGACTACGCCGACTCCACCTGGACATTCGATTGCATGTCCTCTTTTTTATGAACATTTTCAGAGCTACTCACATATTAGCATGAAAGATAAGTTTACAATGTTAAGAATGTCATTCTCTTATTTTTTATAGCCATAGCCACTGCATCTAATAAAATCATTGTTGTGTTATTTTGTTTCAATGCAGGTTATGCATAGTCATGGATTGTTATCCTTTTAACTTTTGATAACGCATGAATGTGGAACTTGAGGTCAAAAACATGGCCATGTCAATTATTGGGTTAACAAACATACGTGAGGTCTCTCGTGTGATCCCTAAAAGATGAATTCAATATTCCTCACAATGCTCTGCTCTATGGGAAGGAGAGCATAAGTCGAGAATTATGTTATGCAAGTTTCAATTATATATTAAATAAAAATAGATAGATAAGTGATACATGTTTAGTTGAATTCCATACTCCAAATTATTATATTGAAAAATTAACTTAGTATTTTATAAACTAAACATGCATTTATTAAACCTGACTTCTGATGTGATAAGCAGTTCAATGACTTCATTTTCCATAAACATTTTCCATTGACATAATTAGTTTTATATTTTTATATGTATATTAATAATAAATTTTTAAAAATAATATTTTATTATTTAACTTGAAATATATTTGTATGAATAGTATGTTTATTTTTTCAAGAGTGTGATTATTTTTTCAATGATATGATGGAAATGCATTTCATATTTCTTTTTTATTGAGAGATTGCCTTTAGCCTAATAATCAATATTGTCAACAAGCCAAGCTCATATGTCTCTATAAACCGAAAACCGACATCAAATTTGTGTACATGAACCTAGAATTTAATAATCAAGAGAGCACATTTGAGAATTGAGAGACCTTAGGGAATAAATTATTAACGTTAGAGAAATGGGTCCCAACGGAGCAGTTGGGAGGTCAGGGTCGGGCCTTGGTGCTCCTTCATTTCTTAATGAAATCCTGACTCCAATACTTCTGACTACGTCGACTCCAACACTTCCAACTACGCCAAATTCACCTGGACATTTGATTGCATGTCCACTTTTCTATGAACATTCTCATACCTACTCAGATTATAACATGAAAGATAAGTTTACAATGTTAAGAATGTAATTCTCTTATTTTTTATAGTCACAGGCACTGCAGCTAATAAAACGACTATTGTGTTGTTTTGTTTCAACACGGGTTTATCCACATTCATGGATAGTTATCCTTTTAACTTTTGATAACATAGGAATGTGGAACTTGGGGTCAAAAACATGGCCACGCCAATTCTTAAGTCAACAAACATACATGAGAGTGAGGTCTCCTATGTGATCGCTGAAAGATGAATTCAATATTCCTCAAAATGCTCTACTCTACGAGAATAAAAGCATAAGTTGAGGATTATGTTATGAAAGTTTCAGTTATATATTAAATAAAACGAAATCACTAATTAAGTTGCATGACAAATTCCCATTGATATTGATAAGTGATACATGTTTAAGTTGAATTCCATTATCCAAATTATTATATTAAAAAATTAGCTTATTATTTTCTAAACTAAACATACATATATTCAACCTAAATTCTAATGTGATAAGAAGTTCAACGAATTCGTTTTCCATAAACATTTCCCATTGACATAATTAGTTTTATATTTTAATGTATATTAAAAAAATATTATTATTATTATTGAATTTGAAATATATTTGTTTGAATAGTATGTTTATTTTATTAATATTATGATTATTTTTTTAATGATATGATGGAAATGTGTTTCATATTTCTTGTTTATTGAGATATCACCTCAAGCCTATTAATCAATATCATCAATGGGTCAAGCTTGTACATCTGTATAAACTAAAAAAAGATCTCAAATCTGTGTCAAGGAACCTAGAATTTGAGAATCGAGAGAGCACATTTGAGAATCAAGAGACACATTGGGATAAATTATTAATGTTGGAGCAATCGGTCTCAATGGAGCAGTCAAGAGGTCGGGCCTGACTTGAGGTTGGGGTCGGGCCTTGGTGCTCCATTTCGTAATGGAATCCCGATGTAACACCCTCCTCCCACATCTACCCAAGCAATCAGTCAGTCGGGGTAAACATGCAACGAGAGGCCACTATGATATGATTCGACCTCCTAAGTCATGCTAAGGAAGTGGAACCGACAAAAGCACACCATACAAACATTCAACATCAGCTTGAGGACCCTCAGGAACCAATCCAACACTTCAGATAGCTTTCCCTTGGGTCCCACTGAACTTTTGGACAACTTAGGCCTTAATCGCTCTCATGCTATAGGCATGCCAGCATTCAGAAACCAAATGTCGCTCTCACAGACTTACCTTCCAATGACTAGAGACTAAATTCATGCCAGCAACCCTAGGATTTGAGCCACTTTTTCAGGCCTAGAGCCCAAGTCACTGCCCAAAATTTCATGATACCTTCATAATAGTAAAATAACGTGGAAATGACAGTACTAAAGCAAATATTTGTTTAAGACCTTGACTGGACCCCTACTAGCCATGACAGACATTTCGTCAAACATATCACGAATATATAATCTACATGTGTAAATAATAGTTCTGAGCTTAGGGGTCTCGTACTTAGTTGAGAATCTCTAATAACCATTGATGCCTCAATACATCAATTTCCATTCCATCCATTAAGTCATAGATACATTGATCATTCAATTACAAGTAAAAACATGATGGAAGCCATAAATGGATGTTGTCATAAAACACATACATAACCAACATAATAGCAACAAAATACTCATGAAAGTACATCCATATAGACCACATACAATCCATCAAAATTCTCATAGAAATAAAAAGAGAAAGTATTAATGATGCAAAATCCAAACCTGGGATGGGACTTCCACATTCCACCTGACCGTAGAATGGTTGAGCCAAATCTCTCTTCAGTCATTCACCCCCGTGCCATATTCCAAGCATGATTGTGAGATCTCATAGAACACATCAATCAAAACTCATCCAGGGCTTCTAGAGGTCGTCCAACTCAACCCATCAAATAGTGATTCCACCTCACAGTCGGACATCACAAAACCATCATCAAGTTGGTCTCCATCCAGGCCTTCCAAGGCTTCCAGAGCATTTGTTCCAACCAAGGCTTCGAGGACTAGTAACTCAACCCAAGTTGTCATAGGGCTTCCAGAGTGTTTGTCCAACCAGGTCTTCCAGGAACTAATAACTCAACCCAAGCTAAGGAAACACGAGAACCAACCAAAAAAAAATAATGGAAGTAACCCATAATCACCATGGCTATCCAAGAAATGGCAAGGCTAGACAATCCACTGTCAATCAGACAATTATCCATGCCAAAGGCAAATCATAACCAAGAATTCACATGCATATGCCAATCATGCCCAAACTAACAAAGAAATCATACATGCAACCCGGTACCTGTAAGAAAATCTGATGTAGATATTGATCTTGATGCCCTCTTGTGCTTTCTTTCTTTTCCTTTGCCTTCTTACTCCAAGAATCCAAGTATGCCACACCCACCAAGAGTGCTCCAAGAAAACTCTGAGTCTCCAAGAGTATGAGAGAGAAAAAAAAAATAATGAGAGAGCTCCAATACTGAACTAACAAAAGGTTACCAATTGATCTTCAGAATCCTTTTTATGAGTGAGGCCTCTATTTTCTTCATTTTCCATTGTTTTCCTTCATTTTCCTCCTCACATGCAACCTGTGACCTTTCACCTTCCTTTTCTCATATTTCCATTATTTTCATAAATAAAGTGTCAAAAATGTCATTTTTCCTTTCTAAAGCCTTACTCATTGCCATTGCCAATTTCCTTAGCCATAACCAATCACAAGTGATCCCCATCACTAGGATTTTGCCCAACATTCAGCTTGGAATAAGTGTCCCATCAACCATGGTTATTATTTTGCCTTTCTTTACTTTTATTACATGGAATTTTCACCAGGGTTGTTACAGAACCCTCCCCCTTGGGGGAACATCGTCTTCAGTGTTCCACAACACCTATAACCACAAACCTGTTGTAAGAAAAATATATTGCTGATGGAGGTTTATAACTTAGCTTGATGTAATATTTACAATGATCAACCTGTTGAGAAGCAAACCAACATGAAACATAACAACATAACATCATCATGATATGACACCCAATTGCTTATTGGATCTTTATAACATAGCTCATGGTAGTATTTACATCTATATACATATGTACATAAACCATCATCATCAAAACATATACCACAAACCACACGAAAACACCAAGCCAAAAATGCTTTCCCTCAACCGGAAAACAAGGAAGGATACATAGTCCACATTTGATCCGCTATCTCCCATGTAGCTTCATTAGGCCCAAATTGCTTCCACTGCACCTTCACTTGATCAATTTCTCAGTTCCAGAGCATGAGTACCTTTTTCTGCAATATACACTGAGGCTTCAGCTGGAATTCCCCATCTGATTCCACCTGCAATACAGACCAATCAATCACATGATCAACATCTTTAACAAACTTCTTAAGCAATGACACATGGAAAACATCATGGAACTTCATTGTTGGAGGTAGTGCAAGTCGATAGGCTACTAGCCCATCCTCTCAATGATATTGAAAGGTCCACAAAACCGTGGTGCTAGCTTGGCACATGATCCAATCTGCAAGGATATCTTCTTTGGTTTTTTACGGAAGTACACGTGTTCCCCAAACTAAAACTCCTTGAACAACCTGTTCCAATCTACATAGCTTGTATGCCTATCTTGTACTTCCTTTAGATTTTTCTTTATAACTTGCATTTCTTATTCCATGTCTTCCAACATATATGATCCAATCAATACCTTGTTAATCTGATCACTCCAACTAATGAGAGTGTTACAACTCCATCCATACAATGCCTCAAAAGGACTCATTCTCAAAGATTCCCGATACCCATTGTTGTACGCAAACTCTACCAATGTAAGGTATTCTTCCCACTTTCATCGTTGATGCATCACATACATCCTCAACATGTCCTCCAATATCCTATTGACCCTCTCTGTCTATTTATCTATCTGTAGATGATACGTTGTATTAACTCTATGCCCAAACATGCAAATAACTCCTTCCAAGACTTGGAAGTGACTTTGCATCCTTGTTTGACACAATCTTCTTTGGAACACCATGCAATATGACCATAACCTAGATGAATACCTGTGCTACATCGCTAGCTAAAAATGTGGACTTCATCGGAATGAAATCTGCAACCTACGTCAACATGTCTACAATAACCCTAATGGAATCATGTTGTCTCACTATCTTCGGCAAACCTATAATGAAGTCCATGGAAATGACTTTCCATTTCCACTCTAGGATCGTGATCGACTATAGCAGTCCACCTGGATGCTTACATTTTTCCTTTACTCTCTAACAATAAAAACACTTAGCCACAAACTCTACTACATCCCTCTTCAAATTCGGCCAATAGTAAAATCTCTTCACTGCTATTAGTGTCTTCTGATAACCTGAGCGACCTAAATAAGGTTTCACATGAAAATCCCTCAAGATCATGTTCTTGAGCTCACTATTGTCCGGCACATATATCCCATCTCTGAAACTGACCAATCCATCCGCTGTAAGGAAATAATCCACATCCTGTGCACCTGTACCACTACTTGTACCTGTACCACTACTTGTACCTGTACCACTACATATACATGTACCATCACTTGTACATGTACATTTACCACTACTTTGTTATAACATGTGCACAATATTCATATATCTAACATCTTGCTAACCTGCCCACAAGATCCTATCCTGTAGATCTTTCCCATAGGAGCTCATAGTTGCTAAGGGGTTTACTTGTATCCGTCTGCTAAAAGCATCTCCCACTCTATTCCCTTTACCTTTAATATACTTGATCTCAAAATCAAACTCATTAATCGTAGCCAACCACTGAGCCTGTCTACCATTTTGTTTCAGTTGGTCAAATAGATATCGCAAACCACTGTGATCACTCACCAATGTAAATCTCCTACCTAGAAGATAGTGTCTCCACATCTTCAATACATGTATAATCGCTGCCAACTCAAGATCATGCATGGGATAGTTATTCTCGTGCTCATTCAATTTTTGTGACTCATAGCATACCACATGTCCATCCTGCATAAGGACTCCACCAAGTCCTTTCTTGCAATCATCTGTGCACACTACAAACTCTTTGTCTGGATCTACAATCTTTAGCACTAATGCATGTGTCAACAACTGCATGAGATGCTCAAAACTAGCCTCACACTCCTTTCTCCATTCGAACTTATCACCTTTCCTATGTAATGATGTGATGAGATAAGCAATCTGTGAGAAATTCTTAATGAACCTCCTGTAGTAGCCTGCCAAACCCATGAAGGATCTCACCTCATCCATATTCTTAGGATCTACCCACTCGATGACGACTCTTATCTTTTCTGGATCTGGATCTACTGAAAGAAACTACACTTGATGAACTTAGCATACAATTAATGTTCTCTCAACAACCTCAACACTGTTATTAAATGTTCGGCATGCTCTTCCTCATTTTTAGAATATACTAGCATATCATCAATGAACACAATAACAAACTTATCTAAATATGGACGCAACACACTATTCATCAAGCACATAAATGTAGTTGGAGCATTAGTTAAGCCAAACGGAACAACAACAAACTTATAATGCCCATACCTGGTCCTAAATGTGGTCTTGTAAATGTCCTCCTCTTTGATGCGTAATTGATGATATCTCGATCTCAAGTCAATCTTAGAGAACATTATTGCTCCCTTCAATTGATTGAAGAAGCCATCAATCCTTGGCAACGAATACTTGTTCTTGATGGTTACTTTGTTAAACTACCTGTAGTCAATGCATAATATGAGAGTACCATCTTTCTTCTTTACAAACAATATCGATGTGCCCCAAGGTGATACACTTGGCCTAATGTACCCCTTGTCCAATATTTCCTTCAACTGCAACTTTAACTCAACCAACTCAGGTGTGCTCATCATGTAAGGTGCTTTTGATGTTGGAGTTTCCCTTGGCACTAACTCGATAGAAACGTCTACTTTCTTGTGAGGTGGAAACTATGTAATGTCCTCAGGAAATACATTCTTGAACTACTGTAAAAGTAGGTACCAACTCAATGCATCTGCATCTTCAACTTATCACTAGAAATGTAGAAATAACTTGATCACAAAGCTTACTATCCATCTTAATGATATATGCCTGATGATCTACTTGTTTGTTATCCACTGCTACATATATACGTGGAATACTTTAACCAACATCCTCAACAATTTGTGCCTCTTGCGCACTGTATATCTGAGGTCTACCACCCTAATTCTGCGGACAATCTCTCCTACAATGATCCTTGCCACAAATCCAACACTCTATAGGCTTCTAGCATGTCTCCTTGTTCTATTCTCCTTATCAGAATCCATCTCCTCTATCTGATGCATTCAACTTCTTAGGTGGTGCAACATTCTCCTTGATACTTGTATCCTGAGGCCTTGCTTTCTTTCTATCCTATTTTCCTTTTTTCTTTGCATTACCTCTCCAGTCTGGCTTAGTCTTAGTTATGCGCTTCAATTGTTCATAGTAATGCCTTAGCTTCCGAATGGCCTCCTCCAATGATCTAGGCTCATCAAAAGCAATCTTGTATTTAAATGCAACTGGTAACCCACTAATGAACCTCCTAATCTTGGCCTTTTCCTCTGTGAGATAAGGCACATACCTCAACAACTCCAAGAATCTACTAGTGTACTCATCATCTGTCATGGAACCCATCTTTAGCTCATAAAATTCTTTCATCCTATCATCAAATTATATATATGACAAATACTTCTTCTTGAATAACCACTAAAACTCACTCCAATTCAAATCCTCCTCATGAATGCATCTATCATTCTTCACATCTTCCCACCAAATGTTTGCTTTACCTTTGAGACTGAATGTAGCCACTCTGACTTTCATGGTCTTTGAATAGTCATGCAAGTTGAAGAATTTCCTCATGCCAAGAAACCATGTCTCTTCATCTTCTAGTTTCTTCATCTCTCCGTCAAATGCTGGTGCCTTTGCTTTCTTAAACTCATCCAACAAATATCCCCTATCACTCCTCCTGTAAGGATGATAACATATACGATCATTATGCATATCTGAATTAGAACTAGAATAAGACTTGTGACTATCCCCTATCCTATCCGGAGCGTACACCAATCTGTTGTCTCTAATTGTGTCACCTCTATCTAACTTGTGAGCACCATGCGACCGACTACCATATGCCCCATTAGTTCTATCCTCCTACTCATAGTTGATCCGATGTGGTCCTTGTCTCTGCAAATATGAAAAACTCTGAAGCATCATTTCATTTACCTATGCTTGTTTCTCTTGTGATTGCATGATTATTTCATTATCTGCGTTACAACTCCTTATTTCTCCCTTTAAGCTTCTCAATGTAACTACCAAATCAGAAGAGTTCCCAACACCATATTGCTCTTTGGATTCATAGGGAGAGTTTTTGTAGTCAACCTTCTTGCTATCCATCTGATATTTCTTCCTGCAAGGTATATCATTTCAATTAAACCAAATCACAATAAACCAATGTACCTTAGCATAACTCGGGGAGGATACCTTGTCTACAAGATCAACAAATCAGCGTGATACATGTATAACATAATCATGACAATATATAGAAACTTAATACATAAGCATATGACCAGGCAATATCATTCTAGTTAGGGTCCAGTCATCAATGCATGACCTTAACAACAACAACACACCACAACCTCATGTATGACAACTACCACTACATCACTATACTCTTGACCACATGCAAGCATGAACATGCATAATCAATACATAACCAACTACACATATGAATAAGCACATATGATCAAGCATGAGTGAACGATACTTGAAATAAAACCTGCAAGAATGATAGATGCAACCAAGCATACAAGAATGTAACCAAACATGCAAGAATGTAACCATGCATACTACAACGATACATGTAAGTGACATAAATTGACATGTAACCATTCATACACTCACAACAATGCATTCCACAATAACAACCTCAAATTTCACATGATGACATCACTACAACCATGGACAACATCATGCCAATGCAACAAGAACATGGAATGCAAGGGTAAGAGACACACATGCAAATGACATGCATGCATGACCAACACATAGCCCATCTAGTCTGAGGGGTGAACAATGCTCCAATACCACTTTGTAACACACTGCTCCCACATCTACCCAAGCAACTAGCTAGCCGGGGTAAACATGCGACAAGAGGCCACTTTGATATGATTCAACCTTCGAAGTCATGTTAAGGAAGTGGAACTAACGGAAACACACCATAGAGACATTCAACATCAACTTGAGGACCCTCAGGAACCAATCCAACACTTCAAACAACTTTCCCTTGGGTTCCACTAAAATTTTGGACAACTTAGGCCTTAGTCACTCTCATGTTATAGGCATGACAACATCCAAAAACCCAAAGTCGCTCTCATAGGCTTACCAGTGAGCGACTAGAGACTAAATTTGTCCGTGCTACGCCAACGGCCCCGAAATTTGAGCCACTTTTTCAGGCTCAAAGCCCAGGTCACTGCCAAGAATTTCATGATACCTTCAAAACAATGAAATAACATGGAAATGGCAATACTAAAGAAAATACTTGTTTAAGACCTTAAGTGTACCCTACTAGCCATGACAGGAATTTCGTCAAAGATATCACAAATATGTAATCTACATGTGCAAATAACAGTTTTGAGCATATGGGTCTCATACTTAGCTGAGAATCACTAAGAACCATTTATGCCTCAATACATGAACTTCCATTCCATCCGATAGGTCATAGATACATTGATAATTCAATTACAAGTAAAAACATGATGGAAGACATACATGGTTATTGTCATAAAACACATGCATAACCAACATAATAGCAACAAATATAGTCATGAAAGTACAACCATATAGACCACATATAATCCATCAAAATGCTCATAGAAGTACAAGAAGAAATAACCTTTCATTAATGATGCAAAATCCAAACCTGGGATGGGACTTCCACATTCCACCCGACTGTAGAATAGCTAAGCCAAATCTCTCTTCAGTCATTCACCCCAATGCCATATTTCAAGCATGAATGTGGGATCTCATAGAACACATCAATCAAAACTCATCCAAGGCTTATAGAGACCATCCACCTTAACCAATCAAACAATGATTCCACCTCATAGTCGTACATCACAAAACTATCATTAGATTGGTCTCCATCCAAGCCTTCTAGGGTTTCCAAAGCATTTGTTCCAACCAAGGCTTCCAAGACTAGTAACTTAACCCACAACAGTCACCAGGCTTCCAGAGCCTTTGTCCAACCAGGGCTTCCAGGACTAGTAATTCAACCCATCAAGGACTTCCAGAGCGTTTGTCCAACCAAGGTTTCTAGGACTAGTAACTCAACCCAAGATGTTATAGGGCTTCTAGAGTGTTTTTCCAACCAAGGCTTCCAAGAACTCATAACTCAACCCAAGCTAAGGAAACATGAGAACCAACCAAAAACAAATAATGAAAGTAACCTACAATCACCATGGCTATCTAGGAAATGACAAGGCTAGGCAATCCATTATTAATCCAAGCAATCCTCCATGCCAAAGACAGATAATGACCAAAAATCCACATGCATATGTCGTACATGCCCAAACTAGTGAAGAAATCATACATTCAACCCGGTACATGCAAGAAAATCTAATGTAGTTGTTGATCTCAATGCCCTCTTGCGCTTTCTTGCTCTTCATTTGCCTTCTTGCTCCAAGAACCCAAGTATGCCACACCCACCAAGACTGCTCCAAGAAAACTCTAAGTCTCCAAGAGTATGAGAGAGAGAGAAAATAATGAGAGAGCTCCAAAATTGTGTTGACAAAAGGTTACCGACTGATCCTCATTAGCCTTTTTATGAGTGAGGCCTCTATTTTCTTCATTTTCCATCATTTTCCTCCTCACATGCAACCTGTGACCTTTCACCTTCCTTTCTCCTAATTTCCATTATTTTCATAAATAAATGTGCCAAAAATGCCATTTTGCCTTTCTCAAGCCTTAGCCATTTTCTTTTCCAATTTCCTTAGCCATAATCAAATCACAACTGGTCTCAATCACTAGGATTTTGCCCAACATTCAGCTTGGAATAAGTGTCGCATCAATTGTGGTTATTATTTTGCCTTTATTTATTGTTATTACATGGCACTTTCACTAGGACTATTACACCTGACTCTAACAATTCCGACTACGCCGACTCCAACACTTTTGACTATGCCGACTCCACCTGGACATTCGATTACATGTCCTCTTTTTTATGAACATTTTCATAGCTACTCAGGTTGTAACATGAAAGATAAGTTTACAATGTTAAGAATGTCATTCTCTTATTTTTTATAGCCATAACCACTACAGTTAATAAAATCATTGTTGTGTTGTTTTGTTTCAACATAGGTTTATCCACAGTCATGGACTTCTATCCTTTTAAAGTTTGATAATGCAGGAATGTGGAACTTGAGGTCAGAAACATGACCACACCAATTCTTAGGTTACAAACATACGTGAGAGTGAGGTCTCATGTGCGGTCATGGAAAGATGGATTCGATATTCCTCACAATACTCCGCTCTGCGAGAAGGAGAGCATAAGTTGATAATTATGTTATGCAAGTTTCAGTTATATATTAAATAAAAATAGATTGATAATTAAGTTGTATGATAAATGCCCAATAATATTAATACGTGATACATGTTTAAGCTAAATTACATGATCCAAATTATTATATTGAAAAATTAGCTTATTATTTTCTAAACTAAACACACATATATTCAACTTGACTTCCTATTTGATAAGCAATTCAATGAGACTTCATTTTCTTAAGTAAACATTTTTCATTGACCTAATTAGTATTATATGTATATTAATAATAATTTTTAAAAAAATTAATATTTTATTATTGAATTTGAAATATATTTGTATGAAATAGGAGGTTTATTTTTTCAGTAGCGTGATTATTTTTTCAATGATAAGACATAAATATATTTCATATTTTTTTATTATTAAGAAATACAGAGATACCAAATATTATAATGATTTTAGAGATTTTTAGTGTTTGTTTTAAAATAGTGTTTTCCCAATTTTAATATATTAGATTATCAATTTATTTTAATACAAAATAATTTTAGATTATCCATTTATTTTTATTTGTATTTTATATATACCTTAAACTTGCATTACATAGAGAGTCGTGCCATTATACTATACAATGTGAAATGATCAGGTCTCTCCCCTATAAGTCCTTATCAACATTTATTAGTAGCTATTTAAGTTTATTATTTTTTTATGATAATATTTAAGTTATATTTTTGGTTTTTTTTGCATTACATAACATAATGCTAGAGAGTCATGCCATTATGTTATACAATGTGAAATGATCCGGTCTCTCCCCTGTAAGTCCTTATCAACATTTATTAGTGGCTATTTAAGTTTATTAACTTTTTATAATAATATTTAAGTTATATTTTTGTTCTTTTACTTTCATATTTTTTCAGCGGAGTACGATGTAGAGCGTTGGGATTCGAGAAGAGTAATTATTTTTTTTCGTCGAAAAATCGACTTAATGTTTTTTTTATAATTAATATTCAATATTGTGACACAATTTTTTCATAAATAAAATTGGAATCAAATTTAGAGTAACAAATTTATAAAATACGGATGAGACTATTACAAATCGATTCTAAATACTAAAATTTGAGAGGCCAAAATGAAAACACACATTTTTATGAATGAAAAATAATAACAAATCCATTTAAATTTCTAAAATAGATGCATATTAAAGTGACATACATCAAACAATTATATTAATGTCCAGTAACCAAAACACAATCATCGCCCAACCAAGATTATTCCTTCTCCATTTGCTATTTGTCTGGACAGTGCATTGCTGGCTGGTCGCATTGCTAGCGTACAATCTTGGGCCCTGATAGGAAAGTGGCATTTCCCTAATATGGAAGACGACCAGATGTGAAAATGACTTGGATCCAAATGACGTCCCTTAATTGGATACATCCCTACTATTGTCCGGTTGATGAAATATTGGTACAGTTTTCACTTCTTGAAAGTAAAGGATCTGGACACCATATGGGCTCTCCCTTGGGTTCACAAGAGAAGTTTTCTTGCCCTACACACCCATTGCGGAATACCCCTCAAAATAATCTGATTTGGGTCAAGCTGCCTGCCCTCCCTATTGAACTTTGGACAAAGGCCTCACTTTCTTTCATAGGAAACGCCATTGGAAAATTTGTGTATATTGATCCCAAGTGTTTAGGTGCAAAGGACAAGTGGGTGGCTTGGATCTTGATCGAGAAAGAGTACAGAGGAGGTTTCCCCGACCACATTGATCTCGTGTGGGGTGAATTATCTACTTGCCAAAGGCTTGATTATTGGGGCGTCCCTTTCCAGTGTTCCCTTTGTCACAAAGCTGGTCATTTGAAAGACCGATGTCCCTGTCATCCGCACATAAAGATATACAAAAAGGAATATCAGATGACACATCACCCACGTGACATGGATAAGACTTTCTGCAATGGGGAGGGAGAAAGAAATTACTTTAAGGGATCATCTTCAAATGTTGATATTCTATCTCCAGTTCTGTCTAATAGTTTTTCCATATCGTGAGATCCAACTAGGGGTGATTCCCATCGCTACTATACTCAAAAGCATCAGAAGGCTACCCCCTTTTCTTTTCCAAGATCTTTGTCCATGGATAACCTAACCCTCGCTGGTGCCCAAGATCTTCCCTCTCAACATCCCCCCCCTGAACCATCGCCGGGGATTCCTATCATTTCTCCATTGCCTGCTCCTTACCCTTGTTTAATCCCCAATTAGACCACTAACATTACTATCATTCCTACTTCTTCTTCATCTCCTATTCCCACTTCTTCTTCAGCTCCTATTCATATTGAAGAAGCAACATGGAGGTTAAAAATCCGGGCCATTTGGCTAAAGGAGGGCGACAAGAATACAAAATTCTTCCATCGATTTGCTAATAAAAGATGGGAAGAAAATTTTATATGGGAAATCAGGAATGAAGAAGGCTGGATGTTGCACTCACAAGATGAGATCTCTAAAGACGCTGTAAATTTCTTTCAGAAATCATACTGTCGAGACAGGCACACTGGGATGAATGATATTTTGTGGGGCATAGAGCCTTTCCCATGCATGTTTGATGCCAAACAAAACGATCATTTATATGTTGTTGTAACGGAGGAAGAATTATTGTCTGTTATGAAATCCTTCAAAAAAGACAAATGCCCCGACCCAAATGGATGGGCCATTGACATATTCATCCAATTTTTTGAGTTGATGAAAAATGAAATATTGGGGATGGTTGAAGAATCCAGAATGGGGGGTAACATAAATCATATCATTACCTCTACTTACATTGCCTTGATTCCAAAGAAAAAGGAGACTCTTACCTTTTTAGATTTCAAACTTATATCTCTATGTAACACTATATATAAAATCATTTCAAAAATTATCGCAGAAAGGATCTGGGGCACTCTCTCAATTTTTCTTTCTAGAGAACAACATGGTTTCCTAAATGGCAGAAATATTTTGAAAGTTGTGGCTATAACACAAGAGTGTCTCCATTCCATGCATACAAAAAATATCAAGGCAGCCATTCTCAAAATTGACCTCAAAAAAGCCTACGATTCTCTTGACTGGGGATTTTTGCGATGCCTCTTCATTAAAATTGAGCTCAATGGTCAATGTACAAACTGGATAATGGCATGTGTGGAGAATGTCAATTATGCCATTCGCATAGATGGTATTCCTACTTCTTTCTTCTCTGCTGCCAGGGGCCTTCGTCAGGGCTGCTCCCTCTCTCCCCTTCTATTTATCCTCGTCATGGACACACTCAGCCTTCATATAAAAAGAGCTGTAAGTATGGGTAATTGTTGTCCCCTTTCTATAAACAAGGGTATCAACTTCTCGCATAATCTTTTTGTGGATGATATATTAATATTTGCTTGGCTTTGTAGACAGACTTGGCATTATTTGCATGCGATTTTAATTTCCTTTCAAAGGGTGACAGATCTGTGTATAAATGAAGGAAAATCATCTTTTCACTATGGGGATGTCAATATGGAAGATATGGAATATCTCTCACAACTCTTCAATATACAAGCAAAATCAATCAAAGAGGGAATGAAATATTTGGGCTATCATTTGAAACCATTTGGCTATTCCATAACAGGTTGGTCTTGGATTCTCAACAAATATTACAAAAGGATTGCAGGGTGCGATTTAAATGCCTATCATTGGCTGGCAGGATGATTCTCACACAAACTGTTCTTGCCCAACTCAAAGTTTATTGGGCTCACTTATTCTTCATCCCGTCAAGCATCATTAAAAAACTAAATAGTTTAACGACAATCTTCATATGGGGGGGCGGTAAGGAAAAAAAAATTCCACCTTACCAAGTTAACAAATCTTACCCTATCTAAAAAGATGGGGGGTTGGGGCATTATGAACCTTCGCAAATTTGGCTTGGCCCTGTTATGTAAATCACTATGGAATGCTGTACTAGGAGACAGTTTATAGAGAAGTGCTATCAAAATAAAATATTTGGGGAAGAGAGATTTCTCTTATTGGTTTAGGTACAAAACTTTAGGGCCCACTCGTGGTTCGGCTATATGGAGGAGCTTTCAAAATATCCAGCATTTCTTTTTCAAAAATCTAGTTTGGAAATTTTAGTCAGGGACTAACATTCTCATCGGTCTTGGTTCTATCACGGGTGTAGAGGAAGGTTGGCCTATCCCTCATCAACTTTTATTTTTTCTTCAACAAAAAGGTATATTTTATTGGGCATAGGTCATTCATGAATGGCAGGGTGCTATTCCTAGATGGAAATCTGCTATAGATTTGGGCCTTCATGGTCCAATGGTTGACCAATGGGATAAGATAATCTGGAATATGAAGAGCAGTGGGATATACAGGACCAAGGAAAAGGACAACATTGTATGGCCGGGTAAGGGAGGCAGAATAAATGTTTTTGTTAAAGATATATATAACTCCTTAATAGAAGAGCAATATGTTCATGTCGAGAATATATTTCCACTTACATTCTAGAAATATGGATGCCCATACAAAATTATATTATTGTCTTGGCTAGTATATCACAACAAAAACGTCACTTAGACTAACTTTCAAAAAAGGAATTGGCACGGCCCAGCTATTTGCTCTTTCTATCTATCTGAGACAGAGGACAATATGCACATTTTTCTTAATTGCATCCACACACATGCCCTTTGGAAGAAGCTGACCTCTCATTTTGGTTTCAATTTCATTTCCCATTAATCCATTATGGACAATTTTGAATTGCGGAGCTCCCAAAACGTATTATGGAGACCTATTCCCCTTATAGTGTTCTGGTTCGTATGGAAATGGCAGAATAGGGTGATATTTCATAACTGTAAGGAGGACTTCAAGCTCATATATGATCAAATCATCCCCTATTATCTCTCTATCCTCCCCTATATTCCTTAGCAAATGAAACAAAAATCAAATGAATCTGCCCCTTCTTAGTTGATGTATCCGAGGGCTCATTTGGACGGCGCAGCAAAGGACAGTATGTGTGCGTGTAGAGTATACATCAATATCATGGAATACCAACACTTTTCAATGTATTAGAATGGAGGTTTAGGGACAAACAACAAAGCCAAGGCCATGGCATTATATGGTCTCCTTACATTTTTCTCTTTCTTGAATACTGGCCCCCTACGGATATATGGCGACTCAAAAATCATTATTGATCATGTGATTGGGAAACACTCAATAAAAAATGGCAATCTTTCTGGATGGATGCATAGGATCTCATCAATTTGGAAGACTTCTCTCTTCTCCATTGCAAATGTAAAATGCTCACAGAATATGATCGCTGATGCACTATCTAAGAGGGGCCTGCGGTCACAGTGTGGAAGATGGTACCTGAGCATCACTTTGGGGTTTGTCACGAACCAAATTAACACTTCTCTATGCCAGGTATATAGGAATATCATTACTGTCCTGGTACGTATCATGATCCTGTCTTTTTTCCATCGGTCTTATGCTCAGGTATCACGTTTTTGCTTCCTTTTTCTTTGTATAAGGGTCTATCTCTCTATTTGTCAAGTATCTTAGATCTGTCGGTGTATACAGTCATGTTGCCAGGCTATCTTCTTTTTTTTTTTTTTTTTTTATATGCATACAGTTTCCTTTTTGTTAATAGAGCTAAAGAAATATTACCAATATTGCCGTTTACATACTATACTGTACATGAGATATCCATAATATATACAACTTTTTTTCTTACTGAAAAAAGCTACTTTAAAATAGAGCTTATTTTTTATTGAAATAAAATGGATGACATTGTTTTAATAAAGAGCCCAACTCAAATTTTTCGAACATTCACTTCTGTTTATGTGGGGTCAATTAATTTTCTTTTTGGAAAAGCTATTATGAGATATTAGAGAAAAGTTTCACATATAAAACTTTTGATAAATCTAAAATTACCACTATTAAACTTGTTTTTTGAAAAGTTATTATGGGATACTAGAACAAAGGTTTCAGATATAAAAGTTTTGATAAATTAAAATTATCATTATTAAACTTGTAAGTGTTGAGAAAGAGTAATCAGCTAAAATGTGTTTTTGATCTTAGAAATTACAGTACAATTGGTCAATGTTAATATAAAATTAACACCGTGTAAATGGAGCTTCTTCCATTCAATCTGCATCCGTCAGTCAACTGGAAAGCCAAGGGTCATTTATTTCTAACAAAAATTTACATAATATAATAATGAAAAAAAACACCATAAAAATTAAGAATATTGATCAATTTTTATTAAAGTTTATTTATTTTATATAGTTTATTTTGGTATAAATATTGATAATAAATGTACTATTATTAAAATATTATTTATATAATTGTCAATCACTCAAAACTTTTAAACACTATGAATTGGTGCGCCTTCCAGCCCTTCCTCCGATTCACCCTCCCTTTCGAGTGATTTGTTTGCAGGCCACTACCCTCGCACCCGCAGTGGGAGAGGGCGGCTTCATACTTCCAGCCACCACCCTATGTCGTCTCCCACGTCTGGCTCCGCAATTTCACTTTCAATAGCTCTCTGAATCGCCCAAGGATAACAACTCACATTTCGGTGGTCTTCCATGAGGCAACTCAGATGGGGGGTTCTAGCTCTCATCTAGAGGGCCTTGGGTCTGTCTCTGTTCTAACTTTGAACCTCCAACTGGGGATTGACAGCGCGTCTTTGCAGGCTCCATATGCTCAAGCTCGCAGTGCTCAGGATGTTGTGATGGCACCAGTTGATCTTGGTCCTTCCGATTCTGAAGCCGCTCATGTAGGGGATCTGCCAGATTTCGGTTGGTGTCGTATAGTTGAAGAGCCTCCAATGAATAGTATGCTCACTGTTGCCTTGTCAACGTGCCATGTGGCCCATACAATTGGACAAGTTTTGTTCAAACGGATATGTGGAATTTTGGTTTATTTTTGAATTTCTGTAATATCAAGAAGATCATAACTTGTTCCCCCTGTGTGGATGCTGATTACTGTGGGTGCTGATTACTGGTTCAAGACTGAGTTCCTGTCTCTGGGCAGTCTTCTTATATGCTTATCTTGACATTTCTGCCTCCCTTCAAGGTAGTGCTTTTGACTACGGTCACGTTGTAATTTTACCCCCCTTTATGTTAATAGATTTAAAACTTATTAGAAAAAAATGAATATATATTAATATTACTATATATATATATATAAATTAATATATAAAAACCTGTCCCGACGATGAACCACACTAAATTGGTTCGAAACCGCATCGACAAATAAAATATCATGTGATTTATATGCGAAAAAATCTTCATAAAAATATAAAAATATTTTATGTTTTTTAAATATAATTGAATTTTTATAAATTAAATTCAATTTTATTTTTGTTTTTTTATTTTTTTATGATATTTAAAGTTTAATATTTTAATTTTATACAAGAAAAATGCCCTTATACTCGTTGACCGAGGGCTTCTGGCGGGCGGAGGGGTTGCACGCAGCCCCCTCTGCTCATCTGAGCCCACCAAGTCAGGGCAAAAGTGGATACTAGCAAACCTTCTCCATAGCAACCACCTCCGCCCCGCCTAGGGTCCTCGACCAGCGGCCAAAGGGCAATACTTTTTTTTTTATATTAATAAAAACTATTTTATTTATTTATTTATATTAGAAAAATGTTTTTAATAATTAATAGAAAAAAAGTAACAACTAAAAAAAAACTGCTAAATAACTTTTTTTTAATTAAATTTAAAATTAAATTTTTTTCATATTTTCAAAAGATTATATTTTAATAAACAAAAATTTAAAAACTTTATTAAATAAAGTGTAATAAATAAAATTTCAATTAAAAAAAAAATAAATAACAAATATAACAAAAACAATAAATGGTTTTTTTTCCTAATTGAATAGGTTTTTCTTTTCTCTTTCTCTTTTTCATGCAAGAATTTTAATGCTCAGAAAAAAAAAACTTAAATTTTCTCCTAAAAATCCTACAAATTTGAGTTTTTTTCCTTTTTCATCCCTTTAAAAAAAAATAAATTATGTAGTTTTTCTCATAAAAACACAAAATTTCCCCAAAGTCATTTATAAATAGTCGAAATAGAAAGAAAAATAACCTTTAAAATGCATAAAACTCTTGTTGAATGTGCTATCGATAACAATGCAACTCCTCTGCAAAATCGCTCCAAATTTTTTAACAAGACCCAGAAGACTTGATGTGATGTGATGAATAGAAACAATAAATTTTATTTTATAGCGATGATTGTGAGATTGCTTTAACATTTCTTGAATGTGGGTTTAAACTTAAAATTAAAAATAATAATTTATAGTTAATATTATAGCTTTATGTTAGTTTTCATTCATTGTGGATAAAAATAGAATTTAATTATAAAAATTAATTTAGTTACATAGTCAAATGTTAATAATTTAAATAGAAAAAATATTTGGACTTTATCAATAATTTTGAATAGAAACTGGTGAAATTTTTCAAAACCAAAAATCTAGTAATATGTTTTCAAGTAAACTATAGATGAAAATTCTTGAGGGAAATATTTCAAAACGAAATTTTTGGAGGGAAAATTTTGAGCAAAAGTTTTTGGGAGGGAACTTTGGAGGGAAAAATTTTGGCGAAAATTTTTGGGGGGAAAACTTTAGAGGGAAATTTTCTATCTCTAAGCTATAAATTATCATTGGGAGATAGTGCATTTATATCATTTGACATCTTCTGATTGAAGGTCATGGATTCTTCTGATAGTGAAGTTTTTCTCTCTTTAGCATCAACATCTTTGTCATGCAACAACTCTATTCATTTTGATGAACGTAGCAAGAATTCTTTACTATGAATAGAGAGGTAAATTTTCCACTTGATCTTAATCCTAAGGATGATGAGAGCAACATTGATGAAGGGCGGCAAAAAGAATTTCATGTGAATCAAGAGTCAATCTTTCCACTTCCACCTAATCCTAAGGATTATGAGAGCACCACTTATGAAGGGGGGGTGAAGAATTTCCAAAGTCAAAGTTTCCACATAGTCCTAATCCTAAGGATTATGAGAACACCACTGATGAAAGGGGGTTGAAGAATTTTTAGAGTGAAAGTTTCCACTTCCTCATAATCTTAAGGATTATGAGAGTACCACTGATGAAGTGGGGGATGAAGAATTTGCAAAGTCAAAGTTTCCACATAGTCATAATCCTAAGGATTATAAGAGCACCACTGATGAAGGGGGGATGAAGAATTTGCAAAGTCAAAGTTTCCACTAATCCTAAGGATTATTAGAGCACCACTGATGAAAATGGAGATGAATAATTTACAAAGTCAAAGTTTCCACATTGTCCTAATCCTAAGAATTATGAGAGCACCACTAATGAAGGGGATGAAGAATTTTCAAATTCAAAGCTTCCACATAGTCCTAATACTAAGGATTATGGGAGAACCACTGATGAAGGGGGGGATGAAGAATTTGTAGAGTCAAAGTTTCCACATATCCCTAATCCTAAGGATTATGAGAGCACCACTGGTGAAGGGGGGGATGAAGAATTTGCAAAGTCAAAATTTCCACATATTCTTAATCCTAAGGATTATGAGAGCACCACTGATGAAGGAGAGGGCGGGGATGAACAATTCCAGTAAATAGAGATTCAAAGTTTCCACTTAGTCCTAATCCTAAGGATTATGAGAGCACCACTGTCGCAGGGGAGGATGAAGAATTTTCATTAAATAGAAATTCAAATTTTCCACTTATTCCTAATCCCAAGGATTATGAGACCACCTCTCATGAATGGGAGAATGAAGATTTTTCTGCAAATGATAATTTGACTATGAATAGAGAATCATATTTTCCACTTAGTCATAATCCTAAGGATTATTTGAGCACCAATGATGAAGGGGAGGATGAAGAGTTTCTTGCAAATGATAATTTTAGAGGTAGAGATATGAATAATGCATTTTCTCTAAGTGAGTGTTTCAAAGGTAGTCCTGGTGATGACGAATTGAATCCTCCAAGGGAGGTTTCCAAAAGCAAGGATGAAGATGATGAAGAATTTTGTCTTAGTCAAGATTTCAAAAGTGCAGATGTTGGTAGTGAAGAATTTCCTTCAAGTGAGGATGGTAATGAATATTTTCCAAGCAATGATGGTGATGAATTTTCTAACTATGTTCATCAGTATAATATTCCTCCTAATGATGATGAGAGTGCTTCTGCAGAGAATAATGAAATGAGGGAGATGTTGCAAGAAATATTGTATCTAGGAGTAGGAGTAGGCCTTTTCATATCAATCCAAAATATTCCAGTTATAGAAGGGTTAGGATAGAATATCTCACAAGTAATTGAATCCTCCAAGGGAGGTTTCCAAAAGCAAGGACGAAGATGGTGAAGAATTTTGTCTTAGTCAAGATTTCAAAAGTGCAGATGTTGGTAGTGAAGAATTTCCTTCAAGTGAGGATGGTAATGAATATTTTCCAAGCAATGATGGTGATGAATTTTCTAACTATGTTCATCAGTATAATATTCCTCCTAATGATGATGAGAGTGCTTCTGTAGAGAACAATGAAATGAGGGAGATGTTGCAAGAAATATTGTATCTAGGAGTAGGAGTAGGCCTTTTCATATCAATCCAAAATATTCCAGTTATAGAAGGGTTAGGATAGAATATCTCACAAGTAGAAGTTCTATCGATGATCTGATTTCAAGTAAATGTTGTCGAAACAATTGTTTGAAACATATGGATTTCAAGTTTTATTTGGAGAAAATGAAGAAATATTTGTCAATGAATAAAAGCATGCAAATTTAATTTTTAGTGGGTTGCATGCAATCTACTGGCAGGTTATGATTATCATATTGGGAATGTATTGATCCATAGAAAGGCTTTCAAAATGTTGCATTCAATTGGTAATTTTAATTTGTCAAGAATCCAAGAAAGACTGGAAAAAGACCTTACATATTATTCATAAGTACGTTATAAAAGAGAGGTTGGACCATCAGCAATTACTGCAATGCCATGCATGAAAGTCTTCTTTTCAAATCATGGAGAGTGTATGCCAAATAAAGACACAATACATATTCCATATAATTTCTCAAGACGAGAAATCTACAGCTTATACAGAGAATGTGCAGAAGGTGTTGAAGGAGATGGTAATTTTATTACATATTCATATTTTACAAGGATATGAAAGAACGAATTCAACAATGTTCGTATTCCTAAGAAGACAAAGATGGGGGTTTGCAGGACATGTGTTTCTCTTAAATAAAAAAGGGATAAATTTCAAGGGGCAGAAATAGGTATGCATTCGTAACATTATTTTTAAAAATTGGATAGTTATAAACTGTGAAAATATATTTATTAATAGATTTCCTTTATTTATGTGCAGATTCCGTTGTCAAAGCACTTCAAGAGCATCACAATCAGCAAAAAAGTGAAAGACAAAAATTGTATAAGCATAGAAAAAAGTGTTATGTTAATCCAAATAAATATTTGGGTTTGATAATTGATGGTATGGACAAAAAAAAAAACAATTCTGCCGCATTTTTTCTGCACATGGGAAGAAAATTTTATTCACTTTCACTTGGTTGGTTGTATGGTCTTTAATGGGAAGATGTTTCCAAGGGTTTAATTCACAATTCCAAATATTCATAATGATGCAAATCTTACCATAACTATAATCCATTATGTGCTTTCTCATTGGTCTAGTATTCTTCCTGAAGTTTTGTATCTGCAATTGGAATACACAAGCCTTGAAAATAAAAATCAAGTTCTTTTTGGATATCTAAACATGTTTGTTCAATTGGGAATTTTTAAAAAGGTAAAGGTTGGTTTCCTTCTTGTTGGGCACACTCATGACCATATTTATCATATGTTTAGTCATCTTTCAGTAACATTGAGGAGGAAGAATGTTGGGAGCCTGCCTTGATTAATTGAATGTATTAAGAAATCATACATTCCAGAGCCTGTTTATCATGTGTTGGAAGAAACTATTGACATGCAAAGGTTTATTTTGGGATCGCATAGTGAGGAGAAATGTATTGAATAACTAATGACATAATTTATATCAATTTCGTATAAAAACATTGATGGAAAAACACTTATAGGGGGTAAGAAGTATTCAAGTGTTGCAAAATAGGGGTTGTCATCAGGTTTAGCATTTTTGAAGTTCATTCCAGATCATCCAATATTTGCATCAAAGATAATATTATTACAATCAGTTGTTGAACTCCATAATGCACGAAGGCTTAAGAGAGAGATAACCTATTATGAATGCCCGAAAGAATTAAAAAGATGCATTAGAGATACATATGAGTAATTTGATGTTTTTGATTCAGTTTGGTGGGAGTCTTTTTTCAATGATCAAAGTGATATCATTTCAATATCAGGAAATGAATATACACTTTTGAAGACTCCATTTAATTGGCCTCAAAATATGCCAAATGAATGGGAGGAAGGACACATTGTTGAACAACAACAATCTCAAGACATTATTACTTATCAACGTGAAGAGGAAAGAGAAATCTATATTGGTTCTAGAAGATCACATGCACAAAGTGAAGCCATGGAAGAACTTTATAAGGGTTTTGTGCAGGATCTTAAGGAGGGCTGCATGATAGTAGTTTTAGCAGATGGAGATTCGCCTAGCTATCTATTTTGGGTTGTGAAGGTTATAAAATTCATTAAATAAAATGAAGATATTATGGTTGTTGAGGTACATTGGTATGCCACAAATACCCACCCATTCAATGGTGTGTACAAGCCAGAGATGGCAGTTGATAAACAAATTCGCAGAAAGAGAAAAAGAAAGGGTATGAATATAAATTGTCATCGCACAGACCTCTTAAAATTAGAGGAGGTTGACATACTTGTCTATGGCTTCAATTTAACAAAGAGAGGAACTCTTCACTTCAAGACCATAGATATTTTGAAGAATTTTCTACCAGAAGGAACAATGTTGAGATGGGAGTCTATTGAACCTAGTCGTAGATCTAGAAGACTTTTGAAACCTAAAATGGTGGGCATGCATGTTGACTCAGATAGGGATCTAGTTGATGAAAGAGAAGAATATGGGTCATCTTCATCTGCATCCATTTATTCATCTGAAGATGTAGATTCTGATGGTGTGCCAGATCCTATGGATGATTTTGAATAAATATCTAAGACATTTTATGTAAATGATGTTTGCATGGTGACTTGAAATAAATATTTTGACTTCCATATGATCTTACATGAAGTTATGAGTCATTTCTATGTTTGTTGGATTTAATGTTTTAATTAAAAGAAATTCATGTCTTTAGAGATGTTTACATGGTAACTTGAAATAAATATTGACTTCCATATGATCTTACATGAAGTTATGGGTCATTTCTATGTTTTTTGGATTATATGCTTTAATGTATGTGATATTCAATCTACAAAAGTGATATTTTGATTAAAAGTAAATAAATATTAGAAACTAATGTTGATTTTTTAAATTATATAATGATATTGCCATGATATTATTTATTGTTATCGTTTGGTATAAGATAGTTTTTAAATTGTTGAAATTTTAATGTCTCATTAAAATGGACACTTCGTTTTGATGGTTGATTTTTATGTTTTTGTTGCAATAGGATAAGTTGTCTTAGGCTAAAATTTGAAAAGAGCTATAGTTTTAGCCTTTGAAATTAAAATTACTCTTGGAATAATGAATCCTTCATTTACTTGTTCATTTTTTAAAATTTTTTTAGTCATATAATTTTTCCATAATTTCATGGTTGAAATATGTTAAAAGCTGAAGGTTTTTAATTACAAGGTTGAAAATTTGTCAAAAAGTTAAGGTTTTTCTTAATTATGATATTTTATCTTTAATGTTATGGTTGAAAACAATTACAATTTCAAAGTTTGTTAGAGTCAAGATATTTTGTCTTTAACAACATGGATGGAAATTGTTGGAATTATCAGGATTTGAGACATGATATTTTATCTTTAACATCATGTTCGAGAATTGTTGGATTTTTTTAGTTTTTCAAAGTTTGGATATTTTATCTTTAACTCCATTGCTAAAAAATGTCAAAATTGTAACCCGGTTTTTTTTAATTCCAAGATCAACACTTTTTTTTAAGGGTGTTTTTTTCATCCACTTTGTAAGGAAAATGGTTTTTACTTCCATTTCAAAAAAAAAATTTGAAAATTTACCCTTAAAAAAAACATCGTTCTCGGATACACAATTTCATTTTTGGGTTGTTTTTTTCATGTTTTTTGGGGGTTTTTGGGCTAGAGTACCCATTTTGAGGTAATAGTTCCGATCGGTAACTATGTTTACCTCAAAATAAAAGGCAGCAACAACAGATAACAGTAATATAATAGAAGCTACCTTGGCAACAGGAGAAACAATATCGCCAAAATCAATTCCCGCCACCTGGGAATAACCTTTTGCTACCAAGCTAGCATTGTATTCTCCACCTTGATTTCTAAATTCATCTTCTTTTTGAATACCCATTTGCTTCCAATGGATTTCCTTCCAGCTAGAAACTCCACCATATCCCAAGCCTCATTTTCGTACAAATATGCTATTTCATCAACCATGGCCTCTTTCCATAGTTTTCCATCCTCTGAATCTACTGTTTCCTTAACAGTTTTGGGATCATCATCAGTGATAGATAATGCAAAATTTGAACAGAAATCAGATGAACTATAGCTTTTTGTTTGCCTTCTTTCTCGAACTGATCTTCTCACAGCTGGAGTTTGTGGCTCTTCATCTTTTGATTTTTGTTCTGTTGTAGAGTCAGATTCTTCCTCCTTTAGCTCAAACTCTATCTTCTCAAGTTACTTTGGTAGGAATTCATGTTTAATAACGTCTTTCACCTCTCTACACACCACATCTAGGTTGTACACAACCTTCCTTGTTTCTGAGTTCCAAATCATATAAGCTTTTAAATCATCCTTATACCAATTAAAGATGCACCTTTCGGATTTACTATCCAACTTGGTTCTTTTCTCCTTTGGAACATGTACATATGCATCACAGCTAAATACCTCATATATGAAAGAGAGGGTTTCTTACCAATCCATACCTCATGTGGAGTTTAATCCTCCAACACTGATGAAGATGATCTATTGATCAAGTAACATGCAGTCTCCACCGCCTCTGCCCAGAATTGTTGTCCTAACCCAGAACCACTGAGCATGCTTCTTTCATTTTCCATCAACATCATGTTCATTCTTTCTACAACTCCATTTTTCTGAGGTGCGTATGGAGTGTTGTGCTATACCACACTTATTACATAAGTATTCAAATTCCTTCTTACAAAACTCTCGACCATTATCTCTCCTCAACACCTTTATTTTCTTCTCTGTCTAGTTTTCCACTAGAGCCTTAAATTCTTTAAACTTGGAAAATACTTTAGATTTATTCCCGAGGAAATGTATCCATGTATTCCTTGAGAATTCATCTATAAATCATACATATATAGTACACAGACTTTCCCAGTGATGGAACCGACACAGGTCCAAACACATCACTGTGCACAAGCTCTAATATCCCTTTTTCCCTCTTAGCACCAAAGTGGAAACTCACTCGATTCTACTTCCCATATACACAATGTTCATAGAAATCGAAATCTAGAGAGAAATTAGACATGCCTCCTATCATAACATTACCATGAAGTATTCGAAGTCCCTTCTCTCCAATATTTCCAAGCCTTTGATGCCATAGCATGGTCTTTTCTCCAAAGACCACAAGATTTTCTGCACCACTTTTAGGAATCATAGAATTTTTGTACCCATCAATAACAATACTACCCAGAAGCTTATACAGAGTTCCGATATAAACTGCCCGCATGAATACCAGTGCTCCTTGAACCATCTTGCAAGTATCTTTCTCGAACATTGCTTTTACACCTACATCATCCATCTTGCTTACAGAAATAAGATTTATGGCCAATGTAGGAATATGCAAAACACTCGGAAATGTTCTAATCCTTCCACCTTGCAACTTCATCTTGAATTTTCCATGTCCGACAATTGTTGCCTTCCTGTCATCCCCTAAGAAGACATCACCACCATCATATTTCTCATAATCACAGAACCACTCTCTATGGGGAGTGAAGTGAAAGGATGCACCTGAGTCCATCAACAATGCCTCATGATCTACATGTGTACTTGAAGAAGAAGCCAAGTACACCTTCCCACCTTCATCTGAGGTGGTTTTTGCCTCTGTAGAAGGAGCATCATCAAATCCCTTTCCTCTCTCAGGAGATTTAGATCTACAATCATTTTTTAAGTGTCTTTCCTTTCCGCATTTCCAACATACTTTTACAAGTTTTCCTGTAGATTTAGATCTCCCTTTAGATTTAGATCTCCCACTCGGGGACTTACTTTTATTTATGTCCTAGGACTGTCCTCGTACAGATAAGGCATCTCCATTCTGGCTCCCCATATTTTTTCTTCCCATCTCCTTCAACAAGAAGGATGAGACTATTTCATCAAACTTCAAGTTAGTCTTATTGCTACCTATTGCAACAACCAGACTATCCCACAAATCTGGTAGAGAACACAGTAAACCGATTCACTTATATTCATCTCAATTTTTTATATCAACAAATAACAACCGGCTTACCATAGTATTAAATGCGTTTAGATGCTCTATCACCGAGTCTTCATCCTTCATCCTCAAGTTATATAACGTTTTCCATTGGAACAATTTGTTCACCAGAGACTTAGATCGGTACAAAGTCCCTAAAGTGACCCACAAATCCTTCATCGTAGATGCCCCTAATACATTCAACAATATTGAGTTAGATATACACAACCATATTGTGCTATTTTATTTTTGATCCAAATTCGCTCAGTCTTCTATTGACATTACCGTTGGTTTAGTACCCAGATCTACCGTGATGCACTGATGTTTATCCACCAACAGATCCTCCATCATGAGTTTCCACAACTCAGAACTCTAACCATTAACTTTCTCAGTCTCTATATTTCCACTACTCACCATATTATTTCAATGCAAGAATCGATCCCATAGATCTCCCACTGAACAGGGTCTACCACAGCCCTGAGCAAAACCCCTCAATAGAAAAGGCATCCCCTTGAAGCTGAAATGGCTCAAATACCAAATGTAGGTTTTAACCCTATATAGAAATTACCTACAAATGAATTCTTAACAAACAGGAAAGTCTACAATGGTGAGAAAGACAACAAATACACGAAGATTTTCCCTTGGATCCCAAAACTGGGACAACCTAATCAATTTTTCATTATATTTCTTTCAATGTTGCAATACATATATACACATGTTTAAGCATTCATAAACCCCAATCCATTAACGTTGTATTATAACATAACCATAGTTCCCTTGACCGAATCTACAAAATTTCATCGATAGAAAACTCTCATGTCCAAAACCATGTGCGAAACCCATGCACAAAACCATAGGTAGGTCTGCTCACTTAATATAGGGTGCAAAAATAACATTCCCGGGGTGTTGCCTCGGATCCTGTGCAGGGGGCTACTACCCCCCTAAAACCCCTCAGCAAGGGGACCGTGCCCCCCCCTAATGTTCAATGCACAAAAAGGGGGGGACTCCACCCCTGAGATCCCGCGACCCCCCCCCCCTGCGCCTTGCAACTAGTCGTGGAAATAATATAACACACACCCATCATTAACTAGGGAGGTATTCATAATAAAAAGTACAAGGAAGATCTAAAAACACATTAACCATGAAGAGTTTAGGCACCACCATGCCATGGACTATATTCCTAAACAAGTCAATATATCCAAGATCCTTCAATAGTTTAGACACTCACGGTGCCACAAACCAGATTCCTGACCAGGGAAATATATCTGGGTGGGACTAAGATGGGCAAAAAATTTAAACCTCTCTACGTATCATCAAGCTTACTTTCTAACCATCAACCCAGGGATCCAGGTGTGTATCCAAGGTCATAGCTCTATGACCGATGCCACCCTCCCTAATTTGGTATCCAGACATCAACACAAAGTGTCAGTCAGATGTCCTCCCAAGCAATGTGTCTTACACACAAAGTCTAAACACTCTGACTATTCCAATTAGTAGCAAATCCTCCTCAACCAAACAGATCGATAACAAATCTCTCTCGTGTACCAACATGTTATCAAACCTCTTGAGATATTTACCTATACAAACACAACCCCATTTAGTAACAAACTTTCAAATGCACATGAGTAAACAAAAACACCTAGGGTCTTTTAGACAACTTGATGTTGCTTCTCAATTTATCATAGTAAGACTTTCAAATGAATCTTGATAGAATATTCCTTAAACATACATATTCCTTTCCTACTTCACATGTAAAAACACATTCTACAAACAAATCTTACTTTCTTTATTTGAGCAGCCCCTCAAAATGCATTCTCCAATTTCTTCTTTCAAGGTGTCCATCATGACTATGATATGCCCTCCCTCTCAACTAGGGAGATTCTTTTCGTCCAAGCTCCCTCTTAACTTAGGGGGCTCAACTTATTTTCTACGACATCGAAGAATCTTTCAAGGCTTCCATCCTTCTTATCATAGTTATCATGACCATCATCTTTCATATAAATTTCTTCATCATGCTTATCATATCAACTTTACTTACAAACATCTTGATTCTTCATCATCTTGAAGATTTACCTACACAGCTTAGATAGCAAGTACAACCAAATTTATAGAAGCATGAAGTTAACTATTTCATAATCATATAATAATGGAAGCAGTAGACATTAGACATCAAATACCTAAACTTATTTAGGTTCACAAACAACAAGAAAAACATATTGTTATACTTCAACTACATGTCAGGGTTTTGCCATAAACCCTAGATTTCAACATGAAGAGTTCTAGCACCTCAATCAAGATAACAACCTGCATTATACCTAAGGTTTCAATACTTCTTTCAGAGGTATGACATACCCTACTACAAAATATTTCAAACCCTAGAAGCATTTCAAATGAGTATAGTTCTACAATGCATCCAAAAAATTTAGAACTCATATATTAGACTTCCTCTACGATTTAGTGCAACATTTGAGATTTCATACATGAGACATTCAAAAATCAAAACCAATCACAACTCAAATTTATATTTCAACAATATTTCATAAATATCATATTATCACACTTATCATCACATATTAGAGATTTGAAAGTCTGCAAAGGTTTAGTCAAACAAAACTAGAATTCACAAACATTATTGTCCTAGAGAATCAAACTTCGACTAAGGCTTAGTTCCAAACCCTAGGACTCATGACTATTGTAGAGTTCCATAATTTTTTTGTTTTGACACTCTTTTTTATCCATTTTCATCTTTTTCACCATCACTATCAACTCAATAAATGCAGTAAATCATAGATTTTGATAAGGTAACAACTCTTACATGTCTTATTTTTCATATTCATTAATGTTCCTTATTATTAGGTTAAATATTGCATTAGCTACGGAATTAACATAATTCTACAACTATTTTATAAATCTGCAGCTACCTCCATGGTTTGTGGGGTTCTGGTGTGTCAATGAAGCAACTAAGCACATGGGTAGTTGAGGATCAATCCCCTCATGAATCTCCTCCTATTCACTCAAGCCAATTCACTGAAGGAATCACACAGTGGCACGGTCAAAGACATAGGTCAAACACGTAGCAGCGAAAGTATGAGTGCATCATGTTTCTTTGATTTGCTTTCCAAATAGAAAATTGGCGAAATTACGCTTTTATGTTTAGTTTCAAATTTGAATAAGTATTAAACAACAGACATGTAGCGTAAAAGTCTCAAATTGTTGAGCACACATTTATATAAATATGTATCCGCTGTAAACGATATCAAAGAGGACGTAATAGTTAACTGCTAAAGAATTGTGAAACAAAACTTTGTTCTCGTATTAATTTGAATTTACCTTTATGTGATTTGATGTGTATGTGAATGTGAATTACACCTAGTGGATGTGAAGGGCCCCTACAGACTGTCAAGGTTTTTAGTTTATTTAATTTCATTGCTTTATGATTGTTTTCATTTAATTGCTTTTTGTTATCACTGCATTCTAGTTTAGTTTCCTTACTTCATTATTTTCATTATTTTTTATAACTCAGTTATTTCATTTACCATTTCATTATTTTGTTTATGCTTACAGTCGTTCAATAGTTTAGTTTTTCAATGCTTTTTGCTTCATTAAAATTAGTGTTTTCCTGCTTTTTAGAATTAAAACTTGTATCTACTCTGTAGTCTACAATTAGAGATTTATTTCATGCTCTTTAAGATCAATATATATATATATATATATATATTGTAGACAATATTTTGTTTGAATTCCAATACTCTGTTTCATGGCAGCAAGGTGTTTTTATAGATTTATAATTTTAGATGAATAACATAAGATATACTAGGATGACACTCAAATAGCTATGGCCTAGTAGATTAATTTAACGATAGCTTAACTCTCATTTATTCTAATAGTAGCTGAACTTTCAAGTATTAATTTGTAGAAATCTAACTTTAATAAAAATCTATATAACAATGAAAATCTCAAAACAAACATAACCATCATCTTACTAAATGAAAAAATAGGCTTCTAGCATATATAGTGCACTTGCACTTCATAATTTTACCAACTTCGGTCGATAATTTATTCTTGCAATTTAAGAACATTAAATTGACCAAACATTTTGGCGTCTTTGCCGGGGAAGTGTAAATAGAAGCCTTAAAAAAAATCAAATAAAAACATGACATGCATAGGGAAAGAGACTCTAGAGGTAGGTTTGTAGGTCGAGGGAGAAGCTCAATTCCTACATTTTCACTCACTCCACCACGACCGTGTAGTGTCACACCACCCACACAAACTCGAATTCCATCCATAGCAGGCCAATATAGACTTCCTGAAGTCTTAATATCCGAAATCCAATCTAAAGGTTCACCATCTTCATCAACAAAGGTTGTGATAGAAGTAGATCTTACATATCAAACAACTGGAATAATTTTCTATCTTTAACTGGAGAACAACTTCTATCTCAAGAGTTGGAATTTCCTTCTGAAAAAGAAAAGGAAGAAACTTACTTCAAACCATTGATAGAGGAACCAGAAGAACTAGAAGAAAAACTAGATAATCTTGTTGTAGAACTAGATATCTATTTTGAGGAATCCATCATGGCTAGAGAAGGAGAAGGAGAAGTACACAATGTCAATGGTGAACAACATAGGATTGGAGGAGGAGGAAGAGGAGATCCAAAACCTTTTGGGTTCCCTATCCTTGATGAAGATACAACATTAACAATGAAAAACATATCGCCTTCTATTCTTCCCAATTTTCATGGAGCAAGAAGTGAAGACCCAAAGACATTTCTCTTTGAATTTGAAGTATTATGTAGACCATATGATTATCTGCATGATGCTCAAAAACTAAAATTGTTCCCTACCACCTTAAAGGATGCAGCATTAAAATGTCTTATGAGTTTAGAAATGAATTCTATAAGGACATGGGCACAAATGAAAGATGCATTCTTAGATAAATATCAAGATTATTGTATGCCTAAAAGCATCAAAGATGTAGTCTTCAAAATGGTACAAAAAGAAGATGAGAATCTTGAAGACTTTGTCAAAAGATTTGTTTATAATATCAAAAGAGAAAAAAATAAATAATCTAGATGAGGAAACTTTGAAAGCTCTGTTACTTAAATCCATTAAAGATGAGTGAATTGATCTTCTCAATATAATGAGAAAAAGAGATATTTTGTAGTTACCCTTTGCTGGTATTTGTGATCTATGTGTACATATTTCAAGACGTAAAGCAAGGACAGGAAAAAGTTCAAGGGATCCTATTTTATCAAGAGTAAATAAATCTGCAGTCGAGTCAGTAAGTAGGGTAGAAATAGGAAGTTTGCTTGATAACTTTAAAATAGATATTTTAGGGAGTCTCAATGAGCAAACTGACACCCTTAAAATACAAAACAAGCAGAAAGCTGAAATATTGCATTATCCATATTTTGTCCTAGGTGTAGAAAGAAACATGCTCTGAGAGAATTTCCTTTAGATTTAAAAAGCATAGAAACTTTTGTTATATGTGTGGAAAATCATGATACAAAAGAATGTCTCTTTATACTAGGTCTTAAGGTTGTGTTTAGTGAAGAAGGAATACCAAATCAAGTAGACCCTCTTTACTTTATTGCAAAAAAACCATGGCAAAATCCTCAAACAAATCAAACTCAAGGTTTTAATCCTCAACAATTTGCACAATCTTCACAAAATAATTGGAATCCGCCTATGGCATGGCAGCCTTGGGATCAACCACCACAATCTTGGAATTAAGGATGGAAAAATCCTTATGGAAGATATTCTCAATATCAACAATATCTTCCACCTTATCCAAATTTTCCACCACAATACTTCCCTCAAACTAGCCAGTTACCTCAAGCTCAAGCTCAAAATGAAAATACACAACTTTCTTTGCCATTTTCACAAAGACCAAATCAATTACCCATTCAACCACTTCTAAATCCAAACAATAAAACTTCACAACTTAGAAGGACAGAATCCTCAAAATTATATGATAACTCCAATAGATCTTAATAATGTTCAATTAAGGTATGGTAGAGTATTAGAAAGGAAGAAATCATCTGTTGTTATTCAGGAAATAGAAAATAATTCTCAAAAAGATAATAATAACTTTGAAGAAGATATTTCCCTTCGTCAGAAAGAAAATATTGAAACAAACAAAAACCTCACACATTCTAATAATATTCCTATTATAGAACAAGCTACAGTATCTATCTCAAGACCACCTTTTCCTGAAAGGTTGAAAATTGATAAATGAGTAGAAAAACAAATCATATTGCCTGATTATGATATGCTAGATGAATTGAACAATGTTTGTATAAAAATTCATTTATTACAAGCAATAAAAGAAATATTGATTTTTGCAAAAACAATTAAGGAATTGAGTACTAAAGGATCAGGAAGAAAAAGAAAATAAATAAAAAAGAATTCAACTACTTAGGAAAATTACAAATATTATGATGGGGAAACAATAATTCAAAAATATTTAGATCCAGAAGCCCCATTGTGAAAGCACATTGATTAATATAGGAGCAGCCATAAACATAATGAGTAAACAAACTATGGATAAAATGAACTTCTTAATCTTCAATACATACCAACATTGTTACAATTATCAAACAGATATGTAATTAAACCTAATGTGTGTTAGAAAATATATATGTATTTGTATTTCTTGGGAATATCTTGTTGATTTCATGATTTAACACCCAAGAATAGTTTAGGAGGACATCCATTAATTTTAGGAAGGCCATGGTTAGCTACAACCGAAGCTTTTATCAGTTGTAGATCAGGAGACATGTTTATCTCAAATGGAATCTCCACAAAAAAAAAAAATTACATTGTACCCACTTGCAAAAACAATGATAGAAGTAGAAATGAATAATGGATAGATGATTATAATGATATATAACCAATTTTCACTATTGCACAAATAAATGAGGATCAAATTTTAATTCAATAGAAAATAATGAACCCTCTTTATATTGTGACGATAGTCAAAATTTTCAAGAACAGTGTAATACTGAATATCTTTCATCTAGAAAAATGTCTTTACATTCTATGGAAAAATTTGGAAATTATTCAATAGAAATTTTTCCAGGAAAAATCTTGAACATCAATAAAATTTGAAAGAATTACAGGAAAAGAAACTAGTAGAAATATTGCAAAAACACTCTTCTGCATATGCATGGGAATACACTGATATGAAGGCAGTTGATCCTAAAACCTGCATGCATCATATCTATATTGAAGAAAATGTTAGACCAGTTCGACAACCACAAAAAAGAATGAATCCAAACTTAAAAGAAATTGTTAAAGAGAAATTGCAAAAACTGTTAAATGTAAATTTCATCTATCCAATATCAGACAGTCAATGGGTTTCACCCCTAGTAATTATTGCTAAGAAAAATGGAAAAAGGAGAGTATGCATTGATTACAGGGAATTGAATAAAGCAACTTTGAAAGATCATTTTCCACTTCCTTTCATAGATCAAGTTTTAGATACATTAGCAGGAAAAAAAAAATCTCATTTTTGGATTGTTTTAGTGGGTATAATGAGATTTAGGTAGCACCCAAAGATCAATACAAAACCACATTCACCTGTCCATGGGAAACTTATGCTTACCGAGTACTTCCTTTTGGATTATGCAATTCTCCAGCAACATTCCAAAGAGCAGTACTAGGAATTTTCTCTGATCTTATTCATGATTGTGTGGAAGTGTATATGGATGATTTTACTGTTTATGGAAATTATTTTGAAGAAGCACTTGAAAATTTAGAAAAAAATATCATAAGATGCAAAGAAGAAAATCTTTCATTAAGTCATGAAAAATGTTTTATGATGTTTAATGCAGGAACTGTTTTAGGTCACCATATTTCCGGAATTGGAATTAAGGTAGACTCATCTAAGGTAGAAATTATATCCAAATTATCAATCCCAAGTTGTCAATGAGATGTTAGGATTTTTCTTGGTTTTACTAGATATTATAGAAGATTCATAGAAAAATTCACAAAAATTGCATCTCCACTCTTCAAATTACTCACCAAATATTGTGAATTTAGTTGGAACTCTGATTGTCAAGAGGATTTTGAAACTTTGAAAAAGAAGATCTCTGAAGAACCCATATTAAAAGGGCCTAATTGGAATTTTTTTTCATATATCAACTGATGCTTTAGACACCGCTCTAGGAGTTGTGTCAGGACAAAAATACCTCACTCCTTATGCCATTTATTATACCAGTAAAAAATTAACTCCTACAGACCTAAATTATACTGTAACTGAAAAGGAGTTTTTAGTTGTAATTCATGCCATTAATAAACTTAGAGATTATATTATTGGCTATGAAAATTTCGTTCATACAAACCATTCTTCAATTAGATATTTAATGAATAAACCAATTACTAACGGTAGGGTAACAAGATGGTTATTACTGTTACAAGAATTCAATATCATCATTTTGGACCGACTTAGAAAAGAAAACACAATTGTTGACTTTTTATTTAGAATTCAAAATGATAATAATGATACACTTGTAGAGGATAAGTTTCTTGATGAATATATTTTTGCAGTGTCTACTAAATCACCTTGGTTTGTAGATATTTCCAATTATTTAGTTTCAAGAAAGTTACCCTCCTATTTGTTTCCTAGAGAAAAGAGAAGAGTAATCCAAACAAGTGCATCTTATTCATGGATAAATGAAGAATTATACAAGACTGAACCAGATCTCATCATCCAAAGATGCGTAAGAGAAGATGAAATACCTGAAATGCTAAAAGCATACCATGATGAACCATGTGGGGGTCATTTTGCTAACAAAAGAACTGCTTATAAAGTCCTTCTCTTAGGATATCATTGGCCTTCTCTTTTTAAGGATGCTAAGGAATATGTTAAGAGGTGTGATAGATGTCAAAAAATGGAGAAGCCTGTTCCTTCAAATGAAATTCCACTGCAGCCTCAAGTACTCATTGAACCCTTTGAAAAAAGGGCTTTGGATTTTGTTGAACCAATTAATCCATCTTCAAAACAAAAAAAATATATATATTCTTGTATGCACTGATTATGTTACTAAATGGGTAGAAGCTAAAGCACTTTCTTTTGTTGCCGAAAATGTTGTAGTTTCATTTATTTTTGAGGATATTTTTTACTCATTTTGGTGTCTCAAGAGAAATTGTAACAAATCAAGGAAAGAAAGTTACATCTAGAGTAGTGCAAAAGATAGTGGAAGAATATAAATCAAGCGTCGGAAGTCTACTCCATACCATCCACAAGCAAATGGACAAGTGGAGTCTACCAACAAAGTGATTGAAGCAATCCTCACCAAGACAATTCACTTGCATAGAAAGGAGTGGGCAAAAAAACTTCCAGAATCTTTATGGGCCTACCGTACCACATGGAGAAACACTACAGGACATACTCCCTATGAACTTGATTACGGGAAGCAGATCATATTTCCAATTGAGTTCTAGATTCATTCCTACATGACAATAGTCAAGTTGGGACTTGACCTATCAGAAGCACAAAAGCAAAGAATGAGACAACTCAATGAGCTTGTTGAAATAAGGCAAGATATTATCCAAAAGACTAGTTTAGTCTAGTAACAGAGATCTAAATGGCATGATAAATACATTAAAGAAAGAAATTTTAAGCCAGGAGATTGGGCATTACTCTTTGATTCAAAGTTCAAAAATTTCCAAGGAAAATTTCAAACTTACTGGCTTGGGCCTTATGAGATTGAAAATGTTTTTAATAATGGAGCAGTCTAAATTAGGACTATTGATGAAGAAAAAGTTCTTCTCCTAGTGAATGGACATCGACTAAGGGTCTACCATAAACCAATGAAAAAGGAGGAATTAGTAAATATTTTCTAGGACAACTCTGATTTGAAGTTGGTTAAAAAGAATTCTTCTTCTTCTCCACCTTAAAATTTTCTTTTTCATATATATATATATATAAACATGAAAACCAACAATTATTGACATGTTTATGCAGAAAATTCAAGATGAAACCCAAGAATTCTTGGCATCTTGAATTTTCTTTATATCCCATTTTCTATAAATCCATCTTTTTTATCCTTTTCTTTTCAAAAATAAAAAAATAGCTATAGAATTATTGATTTTTTGCAACTTTGATGACTTTCTGCAGCCAATTTGATAGACACCTTTGATCATACAATTGAAGGAATGATTGACTCCCTCCACTGCAAAGTACGTGAAGACAACATAAAAGGAAACCAAAGGTTAGCAAGAAAATAATTCAAATGTATGCACTTCTTTAATTTAATAAAAGGGATCAAAACATTACGTATATGAATTATAAGACACAATACTACCAAAAAATCAACATCATTATTGCAAAGAGTTGGTCTTGTCATGTCAAATCTTGCATAATATGCCATTCACTCATAGTTATCATAACTCATATTCCGATCCATTGAACCGGCCACCCAAAACATAAGCATGAATGATCTTAACATTAATTTTTGCCTCATTCCCTTATACCCTCACTATCTATGCTCTCATTATTCCATCACTCACACTCTTGACCTTTCCACTCTTAAAACCCTACCAAGCCATCCTACCTTGTGAAACAAAATAGTTTTGAAACGAAGCTTCTCGGCCATGGGAGTGATAGTCAGAATAGAGGCAATAGGGAAGAAATTTTTAGAGGGGTATCCATAAACAAAAGAATTATTGCAAAAAGCACAGTGGCTAGAATTTGTATATAAATTCGATGGTTTCCTTAGAGAAGTAACCAAATCCTTCTTCAAGGCCTTTGATGGAATCGAAGTGGAGATAGGTGACATCAAATTCACAATGACAGAGCCATTTATAGCCGAAGCCATTGGATTACCATAGATAGGAGAGAAATGTTTCAAGAATAGAGGTATTGAAGCAGAAGAATGGAAGGCTTTCTTGAAGAAACCAAGCATGGACACCACCATTTTCAAGAAGGGCATCCCAAGCACGACATTGAAAATTAAGTGGAGGAACCTACTTCCAATAATCCAAAAATTCGTTACCGGTGAAGGAAGGTTTGGGCGTATGTTTTTCTATAATTTTCGATCGTTAATGAATTTTATTGAATAAAATGAGATCAACATTTCATATTTCTTACTGAATAGTCTTACAAAGATGTTAGGAAATGTCCAAAGGAGAATTCAGTTTATAGATAACACAATGTATCACCATGGTCTAGTCAAAATACTTGTTGAATTCCATCTCTAAAACATAGGTGATAATTGGGAGAGATTTTTAGTAAGAAATCACTTTCAAGAAGAAACTCATGCATAGTGAAATAGCAATAGACTTAAGAGGGGAATGAAAAGAAAATTTGATAAGACTTAAGAACAAGAACCACAATAGCCACAAAAATTGTCAGAAGATGACATCCCTCTTGCAGAAGTTTTAGAGAAAATAAACAAAAGAAATGTTAGAAGAAAGAAATTCAGTAAAGAAATAGAGATTTCACCACAAGCAAAGAAGCCTAAAACAGAAAGGAAGAAAACTCAAAAGACCCACGTCATATGTTTAAGAAGGAGTACCAGACTCAACTCAACAAAAGGACTACCCTCAAAGAGTACAGAGCATGTCAATATAGAAATATAAGAAAACTTAGAGACGGAAGAAGAAGATTTAGGAACTCCTCCAAGGGTTTCATCTCCAAGGGTTTCACTACCGAGGGTTTCATCACCAACTATCACCTTGCCTCCTCAGAGTCCAAGACTAAGAATGCTAGAGATTGATATGGTACAACAAGAGATCTATGATTATATTGAGTCCTTGGAGAAAAGGGACATAGCAAGAACATCAATTCCAATTCAAGAGGAAGAAGAAATGCAGTTTAATGAGCCAAAATAACATCTAGTAGCCAATATATTGAAACAGAAAATATTTGAACTGGAGACATTAAACAGGTACATTAAAAATGAAAATCAAGCCTTGAAAGCGCGGAACGGAATTCAAATAGCTAAGAGTGACAATATCCTCCTACATCTAAGTTAGTGATTTATTAAGAACAAGAAACTAAAGAAGAAAAACAAGGCTTTATAGAGACAGGTTATAAACTTGAAATACAAAATCCTCATGAGGAAACCAAGGACGGAAATTATTGGAAAGAAAGTGAAAAAACCAATGTGAACTTTGAAACGGGAACTATAAACTCAAAACAAGAACTTTGGCCAGAAATAACCTCGAGAAAACATCAAAAACAGTGCTAAAAACGAAAAGTGTGTTTACTGGAATGATGGCTTTTTTTTTAGGGTCAATGTTGAACATGTTTTAAAAATGGCAGTGAAAATGAACTTTTCGTGCAAAAATTGTGCAAAAAACACCCTGAAAATGAAAAGTGTTGATACTGGAACGATGGTTTTTTTTTAGGGTCAATTTTCAACATTTTTAAAAAATGCCAGTAAAACCCAATTTTTATGTGCAAAAAAACAGTTGTTTATGAGGAAAAAAACACACTAATTTTGTTGGTAGAATGACATTTTTCTTCCTTAAGTATAAATTCAACATGTTTTAGTAATGACCATAAAGATAAAATAGTGGGATTTGAAATACATTAAAATTCTATTAGTTTTCATCCATGTTGTTAAACATATAATAACATCACATTAAAGATTGTTAAAATTCTAATTGTTTTCAACCATAACATTAAAAATACAAAAAAAATTGGAATTTTTTCAACCATAAAATTAAAAAACCATGACATTATAAACAAATTACATGAGTAAATAATCAAAATGTCATTATTTGTATATTCAATGAAACACACATTAAATCTCTAATTTATTTTTGCATTGTAAATATTCTAAACAATAAAAATCATCATAATTAAGACATATAATCCAACAACACAAAAATGAATCATAACTTCTAATTTAACACCATATGGAAATCAAAATTTTTATTTCAAGATATGATGCAAACATCAGTTATATAAAATGTCTTAGAAAATTATTCAAAATCACTTATATTTTCTTGCACACCATCAAAATTCACATCTTTGGATGAATGATTGGATGCAAATGAAGATGTTCCATATTCTTCTCTTTCATCAACTAGTGCCTCATCTGAGTCCACATGCATGCCCACCATTTCAGATTTCAAAATTATTCTGGATCTACGACTGGTTTTAGCAGACTCCCATCTTAACATTGTTCCTTCTGGTAACAACCTTTTCAGAATCTCTATCATCTTGAAGTGAAGAGTTCCTCTCTTTGTTAAATTGAAATCATAAACAAGTATGTCAACATCCTCCAATTTTAAGAGGTCTATGTGGCAACGATTTATATTTGTACCCTTTCTTTTTCTCTTTCCGCCAATTTTTTTGTCAACTACCATCTCTGGCTTATACACACCATTGAATGGGTGTGTATTTGTGGCATACCAATGTACTTCAACACCTATAACATCCTTATTTTCTATAAAGACATTTATAATCTTAGCAACCTAGAATCGATATCCATTGCGATCTCCATCTACTAGCACTGTGATCATGCAACCCTCCTTAATATCCTGTATTAAACCCCTGTAAAGGTCTTCCATGGCTTCACGTTGTACACGAGATCTTCTGGAACCAATATACATCTCTCTTTCCTCTTCTTGTGAAGAATTAATAATACATTGAGATTGTTGTTGTCCAACAATGTTTATTTCCTCATGTTCATTTGACACATTTTGTGGCCAAATAAATGGATTTTCAAAGGTATATCTTCATTTGTTGTTGTTGAAATGATATCACTTTGATTATTGAAAAATGACTCCCACAAAACTGAATCAACAATGTCAAAGTACTCATATGTATATCTAATAATTTTTTAATTCTTCTAGGCAACCAGAATAATTTATATCTTTATTCTCTCTGTGTGCATTATGAACTTCATCAACTGATTGTAATAACAATATTTTTTACGCAAATATTGGATGATCTGAAATGAACTTCAAAAATTCCAAACCTGATGACAGTGCCCATTCTGCAGTAGTTGAATATTTCTTGCCCCATATTAGTGTTTTCCCATCAATTTTTTGATACGAAATTGATGTTGGAAGCTAATGGCATTAAGTTGTTCAATGCATTTTTCCTCACCATGCGATCCCAGAATAAACCTTTGCATGTCAACAATTTCTTCCAACAGATCAAAAGTAGGCTCTGGCATGTATGATTTCTTAATACATTCAATTAATGATGGAAAGCTCCCAACTTCCTTCCTCCTCAATGTGACTGAAAAATGAATGAACATCTGATCAATATGGTCATGAGTGTGCCCAACAAGAAGGAAACGAATCTTTATCTTCTGAAAAATTCTCAATTCAACAAGCATGTTTAGATATCCAAAAACAACCTGATTTTTCTTTTCACGGCAAGTGTTGTCCAATTGTAGATACAAAACTTCAGGAAGATTACCAGACCAATGAGAAAGCACATCATGAATTATGGTTATTGTCAGATTTGCATCATTATGAATATTTGGAGCTTTAAAGTACAACCCTTGGCAACATTTTCCCATTGAAGACCATACAACTAACCAAGGTGATACTGAATAAAATTTTCCTCCTGTAAATTTTTGGGTGTGCAAACAAAATGTGGTAAAAGTGTTTTCTTCTGGTCCATACCATTAATTATCAAACCCAAATATTTATTCAAATTATCATAACACTTCTTTCGATGTTTGTACAACTTTTTCCTTTCACTTGTTTGTTGTTCGTGATGCTCCTGAAGTTCTTTGACAATTGAATCTACACAACATAAAAAAAAAGCCATTAAGAAATACGTTTTCATAGTTGATGACTATACAATTTTAAAAGTTGAAGTTATGAATGCTTACCTCTTTCTGACCCTTCATCTTTGTCCTTTTTTTATTTAAGAGAATCACATGTACTACAAATCCTTATCCTTGTCTTCTTAGGAATATGGACATTGTTGAACTCTTTCTTCTATACCTTCACAAAATATTGATATGTAATAAACTGACCATGTCTCTCAGAACCTTCTACATATTCTTTGTATAAGTTGTAGATTTCTCGTCTTGGAAAATTATCAGGAATATGTATTGTCTCTTTATTTGGCATACACTTCCATGCTTTGAAAATAATTCTTTCATCCATGACATTGTAGTATTTGATAATGGCCCAAGCTATCATTTATGATGTACTTCTGAATAAAATGTGGGATCCTTTTTCAAATTTTCTTGGATTCTCGAGAGACGAAAATTACCCATCGAATGAAACATTTTGAAAGCCTTTCTACAGATAAATAAAGACCCAATATGATAATCATAACCTGAAAATGTAGATTGCATGCACACAACTAAATATGAATTTTGCATGCTTTTATTCATTGACAAATATCTCTTCCTTTTCTCTAATGAAAATTTGAAATCCATATGTTTCAAGCAATCTTTTTGACAACATTTACTTGAAATGAAAGCGTTGATAGAACTTATTCTTGTCATATATTCTACTCTACCCCTTGTATAACTAGAACATCTTGGATTGATACGAATAGGTCTACTCCTACTCCTCGATACAATATTTCTTGGCAACATCTCCACCATTGGATCATCATTTGTATAAGCATTTTCATCATCATTCTAAGGAATTTTATCCACACTATGATCAACTGTGCTTTTCAAATACTGACTTGGAGGATATTCTTCATCTTCCCCTTCTTCAGTGCTATTGTCATAGTCCTTAGAATTGGGACTAAATAGAAAATTTGACTCGATGTTTATTGGATACTCTTCCTCATGTGCATTATCAATACTGCTCTCATAGTCCATAGAATTAAGACTACGTCGAAAATGTGACTGTTTACTTACTGAAAATGATACATCATGTCCTTTGTCACTGTTACACTCATAGTCCTTAGGATTAGGACTAAGTGCTTCATCCTGTCCTTCATCACTACTGCTCTCATAGTCCATAGGATTAGGGCTAAGAGGACACCGTGACACTCCATTCTTTTGAAATTTTTTATCATTCTCTTCATTTTTGTTGCTCTCATTGTCCATAGGATTAGGACTAAGTAGACACCATGACACTCCATTCTTTTGAAATTCATCATCATGCTCTTCATCATTGCTGCTCTCATAGTCCATAAGATTAGGACTAAGTGGACATCGTGACACTCTATTCTTTTGAAATTCTTCATCATGCTCCTCATCACTATTGCTCTCATAATCCTTAGGATTAGGACTAAGTGGAAACCATGTCTCTTTATTTATTTGAAATTCTTCATCCCGTCTTTCATCAGTGCTGCTCTCATAGTCCTTAGGATTAGGACTAAGTGGAAACTGTGACTCTTTATTTATTTGAAATTCTTCATCCCATCTTTCATCAGTGCTGCTCTCATAGTCCTTAGGATTAGGGATAAGTGGAAGACTTGACTCTTTATTCATAGTGGAAGAATTTCCGTTATATTCATCAATATGAATAGATTTGTTACACAACGAAGATGTTGATACTTCACAAAGCGAAACTTCACTATCACGAGAATCTATCTCTTTCAAATAGAAGAGGTTGAATAATACAAATGTAGACTCTCCTAATGATGTTATATAGCTTAAAGAATGAATTTTTCCCTCCAAAATTTTTCGCCAAAATTTTTCCCTCCAAACAATTCATTTCATGTATTTCCCTCCATTATTTTCTTCTACAATTCATTGAAAAATTTTAACTATTTTTTATTTTTTTATTTTTATATATTTAAATTAAAATTGTAAACTAAATCTTTTACCTAAATTAATTTAATAGTTAAACTATATAATATTTACTAGACAATTAAATGTTTTTTTAATACTTCTAAAACAAATTAATCTCACATTCACCGTGCTGTAAAACAATTCCGTAATATTCACTTTATCATAGTTTCCTATATCGCCATAGCAAAATTAACATGTTAAATTTGATAAAAACAAATTAATCCAACATTAACTGTATGATAAAACATTTATGTAATTTCACCTATATAATAAATTTCATTATCATTATTATTCACATCACATTAAGGTTTTCCGAAGTTTGTTAAAATACTTGAAGCGAATTTGTAGAGCAGCTACATTACTATCAACAACATACTCAACGGAGGATTCTTGCATTTAAAAGGTTAGTTAATTTTTCTGCTTTGAAAATTTTTAAATGAAATAAGTTTAATGAAGTTAAATTTTTTTTTTTTTAATTACAAAATTTTGTAGGCCAAATTTACCCACTATGTCCGCAGTGGGCATGGTGGACCCGGTCATGCTCATGGCGGCCAAATGAGCCCGTGAGTTAGGGGTGGTGGGGCTGGCTACCTCGCACTCCATCCCACCCCGGCGGCCCAAGTTCTACATTAACATTAAAAAAAATTATCTTGCATTTAAAAAGGTATGTTGATTTATATATTCATTTTTATTCATCTATATACTATTTTTAATTTATAGCATATATTTTTTATTTTATAAAAGATGAAAAATGATGCAAATGGAGCACCTCATAGTTTCAAAACCTTTATTGAAAAAATTAAGATTGAAAAAATGAAGAAGAAACATCTTAAGAATGTTGAACTTGATCCAACTCTTACTCATTTCATTTGAAATGGGCTTGACACTATTCAATATCAAGTAATACAAAGCAACTCTGAATACATTGCTAAACTCATACCTAAAAGGGATTATGCGGTAGTCATTGTAGATATTCCCCATGGTTTCAATATTCCAAACATTGGTTATGATAGTGGCCCTTATATCTATCAAGCTCTTAGTAAAGTGGTTGTGAGATTTCTAGAAGTCGCGTCATCACCATTATGGAGATTTGTGACATTTCATTCAGACACACAATTGGCAATGTTATTGTCAAGTTTCAAGGGGAAAACAAATTCAAGGATGCAGCTTACATGGTAAGACATTTAAAATGTATATTTGATTAATATTAAAAAGTTCATTTATGTACAAGTTAATTGAACTTTTACTATTTCATGTTACAGGGAAAGGTCAAAACTTCTTAACTGTGATGATCAACCATTTTAAATGATTGTGAGTTCATCCATATTGATAGTTGGGTAAAAGATGATAGCTATATGTCTATGATATTTAATCAGGTAAATGGAAAGAGTCATAGCCAAATACTGACTTATGATATTGTTGTGAGAAAATTAACATATGAAGACAAAGAAGCAAAAGGAGAGATAGTTAACATTAATCAAAAACCACAGTTATTGATTAACTATCTTATAGACATGTTCAAATGAAGGAGATTGGGTTCTGGATTTATTTTCTGGCTCAGGTAAGTTTTATTATATGAAATTGAATTTCAATATGTTATTTCTTAATTTATATGTCATTATACTAATTTGCTTCATTATTTATTTTATGCTTGATAATTAGGTACAACACTAGCATGTTGCCTTCAAAAAGGAAGAAATTGCATTGCCATTGAAAAGATCTAATACAGTGCAATTTTATTTAGAAAAGAATTAATGTTCTTCAATTTCTTCCACATGCAATGCAAGAAATTGGGTTGAAGAAATAGGACTTTAGCGAATCACGTGTGGCAAAAAGGCAAAGGAACCCCAACCACGATTACACAGAATGATTGGAAAGGCATACATTGGGAGATTCGCCGACATCAAAGATCCATTAGAAGAGGAAAATGAGCAAACTAAAGTAGAAAATATTGTGGAAGAAGACAATGATGAAACTATAGAGGACGAAGAGTTTGGATTACGTGACATTATTGATTAAATTTAAGTTATGCTTGGAAATCAAGTTAATTTTTTAACTATTAATTAGTTATACTTGTAATGTTTTGACTTTGACATGTTATGAAAAGAATAAGCACTGAATTATTGTTGTTATGCATTCAATATTTGTATTATGTGATTTTCACATTAATTTTTATGTTAATCATCATTTTTTGTAAAAAACAGTGATTATTGATTTTTTTTTACATGAAATTCAAAAAAAAAAAAACTATTATTTAATCATTTTTAGTTAAAATTTTCCTATAAAAATTGTGATTCTGACATGTCATTTATAGCAAAAAATTATAAAAAATTATCAAAATGTGTAGTTTTTTAGTTATATTTATGTTGAAAATGGTAATTTTTATGTCAATTGTTAAAAAATTATTGTTTTTTAGAGACAACTATTTCTTGTGGATTGAAAAATTAATTAACAATGTATAAATATGTAGAATGTTGAAAATTCAAAATATCGATCTTTGTCTTTAAATATACAAAACAATAAAAACCTCACATATATATTATATATATATATATATATATATATATATATATATATATATGAAGAAGAAGAAGACCACTTCAAAAAATATTAAATTTAGAAAATAATTATTTACATTTCATACATTAGAAAATCTAAAGTACCAAAAACTAGCCTCTAAAAAAACATGTGTGTTCTGCATCACCTTTTTTCAAAATCGAGTCACTTTTTTCCTATCTCTATGAAATGGGTAATAATATCAGTTCCCGTTTCAAAGTTTACATTGTTAAAAGATGAAGTTAGATGTACTGGTAGAAGTGTCCAATCAAATGCAGTAGTTCAAGATATCAATTTTGTTGTTTGTATGAAGACATACAAAATCTTTAGTGTGGGGAATGTAGAGTTCCATAATTGTTTTCTTTTGACACCGTTTTTCCTCTTTTTCATCATCACTATCAACTCAATAAAGGCATTAAATCATAGATTTTGATAAGGTAACAAGTCTTACATGTCTTACTTTTCATATTCATTAATGTTGCTTATTGTTATGTTAAAGATTGCATTAACTACGGAATAAACATGATTATGTAGTTATTTTATAAATCTGCAACTACCTCCATGGTTCGCGGGGTTCTAGTGTGCCAATGAAGCAACTAAGCACATGGGTAGTTGAGGATCGATCCCCTCATGGATTTCCTCATATTCACTTGAGCTAATTCACTAAAGGAATCACATAGTGGCACATCAAAGGCACAGGTAAAACATGTAGCAACAAAAGTTTGAGTGCATCATGTTTCTTTGATTTTCTTTCCAAATAGAAAATCGATGAAATTACGCTTTTCTGTATAGTTTCAAATTTGCATAAGGATTGAAAAACATACATGTAGGCGTAGAAGTCTTAAATGATTAAGCATGTATTTTATATAATATCTATCATATGTAAACGATAGCAAAGAGAACATAATAGTTAATCGCTGAAGAATTGTGAAACAAACTTTTGTTCTCATATTAATTTGAAGTTACCTTTTTGTGATTTGATGTGTATGTGAATGTGAATTACACCTACTAGATGCGGAGGGCCCCTGCAGACAGTCAAGGATTTTAGTTTATTTCATTTCGTTGCTTTATGATTTTTTTCATTTAATTGCTTTATGTTATCACTGCATTCTAGTTTAGTTTTCTTACTTCATTGTTTTCATTACTTCGTATAACTCAATTATTTCATTTACCATTTCGTTATTTATTTTATGCTTATAGTCGTTCAATAGTTTAGTTGTTCAATGATTTTCACTTCATTACAATTAGTATTTTCATACTTTTTAGAATTAGAACTTGTATCTACTATGCAGTCTGCAATTAGAGATTTCTTTCATGCTCTTTAAAATCAAAATTTGTATATATATTTTGTAGACAAGCTTTTGTTTGAATTCCAATGTTTTGTTTCATAGAAGCAAGTTATTTATATAGATTCATAATTTTAGATGAATAACATAAGATGTTCTAGGATGATACTCAAATAGATATGACCCGGTAGATTAATTTAATAATAGCTTAACTCTCATTTATTCTAACAGTCGCTTAACTTTCAAGTATTAATTTGTAGGAATCTAACTTTAATAATAATCTATATAACAATGAAAATCTCAAAACAAACACAACCATCATCTTACTAAATAAAAGAATAGGCTTCAAGTATATATAGTGCACCTACACTTCATAAGTTTACGAACTCCGGTCGATAATTTATGATTGCAATTTAAGAACATTAAATTGACCAAACAACTATCAATAATTAGGTCGACACATATATCTATGATTCCATCATCATGCACAAGCATATCATATCATGTCTTATTAAAACTCAATGACACAAATATATTAAAGTTAGATATATAACAAACTTGATCAGACTAGCATTTCAACTAGACAAACATACATACCTAGGATATTAATAAGGGCCTAGCTTATACATCCTACTGAATCCTAATGATCTAGGGTTTAAATATATGACACATCAAACCCTAATTATCAATACTTCAAAGCTTTCGGATTTCAAACATCACCATCGAACCCTAACAAGTTAGGTTTCTCATAACCATACCAAAATCCCAAACGTGACATCATCAAAGCATCAAACATTTTCTTTAGACGTCATCAATAACCCTAAACAGACTAGGGTTTCACACATTATCATCGGCATATCCTTAATATAGGGTTTTACAAAGAACCTTTCTAGGGTTCCACAAGAATAATCAAAGATATGAGGAGGGTAGATTTATCTAATGATGAATCACCCAATTAAGAATCTTTATGATTCAAGAAAGCTAGACACAATAATATTAGTAATAAAAAATGAATATACATTTATCATGAAGAGAGAAAAACTTATAGTCTAAGGAATACATTTTATTTCTTAACAAACCTTCTAACTCCAATATTTTTGTCTGCTGAGAACTTATTCCATAATTCTTGAGTCTTCAACAAGTTTTTCCTAAACAAGGAAAATATGAATAGAAACGTGATTCATATTTAATGCAAGAAAAACGAGATAAGTAAGGAAAATTAAAAATGAAAAGGTAATAAGATACTTGTCTTTGGAAGTCAGTGAAGGCTTCCTCCATTCTTGAGAAATACCTATAACCTATAAAAACAAATCAAAAATGTTTTTCCAAAATATGTTAAACCTATAAATACTAGAAATAAAAAATGAAACAACTAAAGCTTAGAGCAAAAGACTTAGTATTATAAGTTCCTTATATCTGGTTCTTCGGCTTTATTCTTCTATGGATATCCCTCATCAGCGACATTAGCTTGGTCCCTATTCCTTTTCTTATTCTTTGGGTTGTCAAGACAATCACTTTTATAGTAACACATTTTATGACATTGATAGCATTCTATTTTGGACATGTCGACCTTCTTTCTTAGCCCTTTTTACTTCTTGAAGTTTCCTTTCTTGTGATAAGCGAAGTATGCATTTAAAACTCTCTTATTCATTGTTGGATACAAATAAGATTTTCATCTCTGCTTGGCTGCAAGAATTCCATAATTGTTCAAATGATGGATTTTCTTTCCACTTCTTGAGTCTTGAAGCAAAAACACTCCATGTAGGTGGCAGTCCCAATAATGAGTAAACACAAACTCCTTTTCTGGTACAATCTCATCTATGGCTTGAAGGTCATCTCTAATTATAGCTATTCTTACAAAGAAGGAAGCCACAATGTCATATTTAGTCATTTTTGTGGTCCTTATTCATTCTTCAGACTTGCTACTTGACTGATGTTCTTGATAGTGAACAATTTTGATAAGGATTCATACATTTCTTGAGCATGGTCTATATTAGAAATGTATGGGACAAGTTTTTTCTTTATACCTTCTACCATTATTTTCATAGCAAATATTTCTAACTCTATATACTTCACTTTATTTGCACCACTGGATTCTTCAGTAGGTTTCTTGACTTTTCCTTTGACCAAATCCAAGGCTTTTTTCTTTTCGAGAATGAGATCAATTATTTTCTTCCATGCCCTGTAATTTGATGCTCCTTCTAAATTTTTTCTCCCTTTATTGTGTTAGACATTGTCCTTAAAGGTAATAAGATTCTTTCCTTATAGGATCTACTTATATGATCCCTTGCTTATTCCTTTTGAGGTTTCTTAGACTCCTTTTAGTAGATCCTCAAACTAGCATTTTCCTTCTTCACCTTAGCTTCGACACCATGTTAGAAAATCAAAAAGGCAAAAGATATTCTTATATAGATAATTACTTGTGATTATTTTATCTTTATGTTACTCTTTTGTCTTTTAGTTTATTAAGAAATTACCAAAACAATAGCGCAAAGACACCAGATGTAGGTGGACATCCAGGGAAAAGAAACCCCTATCTAGGGGAAAACCCAATCAAGAATTATTCCTTCAATAGTTTCACGATATTATCCAAGACTCTTGACCTAGACAAAGACTTCCTACGCACCAAGTCGACCCTCTCTTCCTTCGTGTAGATGAAAACCCTTTAATAACAACTTTGACCTAGCAACAACAACTTGTAGTAGTAGCTTCGACCCAGCGACAGAAAGTAGTAGCAACAACAACAACTTCGACTAGACAAGAAAAACTTCGATATTCTTAGATACCCCACTCGAGTGAGAGATAGATGACCCAAAACTTCGATTTCAATGTCTTCTTCCTTCCTTCCAAATTTCGCACACTTTTCCAACTCTTTTCCAATTCACACTTTTTAGCTACCTTGGCTTGTAAGTCGAACTTGTGTGAGAGTGGATGCTCCAAATGAAATTGAATTGCTCCAATATATAGGCTTCTAGTGAGGTTGAATTACCCAGTTGAGGCCGACTTGGGATGGAGGGGACAAATAGAGTATTTGACTCAATATTAGTTCTTTTTACATGATTCAAAAGCCCAAGAAGGGTCTCTTTAAATGTACAATGACTCTAATGACTCAATATAAATCCTATTAGTCCTTAATGGGGACTTTGACCTAAAACTTGATAACCCAAGCATGAAACCCATGCTTTAATAAGTCATAATAATAATATTTTCTTCATTATTTTAATAGATGCATTTCATTGTGACTCAAATACATTTATGAAAACCAAACCTAGTTACATATTTCAACAAAAATTACTCAAATCTCTGACTACTTAAGGTAAATGTGAAATGGCATAATTGAATTGTATGTAGTTCCTCACCATACAAAGCAGACATGATCTTCGACATTCATTGCGTATCTTTCCAGCGATGTGGACAATCAAACATGATCCCCTCTCGTATCTTGAAGGGATCTCAAACCATTTACTCCACCACCAACCATTTACGTGCCTCCAGACAACAGAGTTTGGAACCAACTAAATCTCTTCAATTGTGCAGAGAGGAAAACCATATGTGATTATTGTGTAAATAAAGCTTCGTCTCTTGATTTAACACTCAATCCTTCTTTCTGGAATGAATGATTATATTGTGTGGTGATCGACAGACTGAAAAGCACTACTTTGTATGGCGAGGAACTACGTACCTCTGCTTCGAGCCCAGGGATTGTTAGAAAGCAAATAAAGGTCATAAGAAAGCAAGGAGGGACTCTACTTATAGCAAAGGGAGGAGCTTTTGCCTGAAGCCCAACAAAAGCGATCAATGTAAGCACTTTGAATTTTCAATATTTAGCCTTTGTTGTTGATAAATCCCTTGTCTTTATTCTTACCACCAACCCTGGTCTGATCTTGCCTTCCTTTCCCTGGTCTAGGTCTTACGCATAGCAAAGGTAATGTTTTTATCTTCATGGAACTATACTCCAGTAGAACACGTCAAATGATAGACATCTATCTATTTCTTGGGAGAATAGGGCTCCATCCTGTGTGAGTCAAATCCTTTTTGGCCGATCTGCATTAACGATCTTTTGACTTCATTGGATTCCAAAATGAACTTCTCATTACCCTTGTCGTGTATGTAAGGAATATTGTCATTATTCTTTCCCCAACTCCAAAAGTTGCATCAGTTACATTTTCTCAAACCTGCAACAATATTGCGCTTAAGGAAATCACCATAACTCATCTAGGAAACCACCAGCATCCTACAATTGCATAGTGTAATGCTTCAACATTACAGGGAATCAACAACACCAAGGAAAGATGCTTTCACTGCCTCAAACACCATTTCGATTCTGGTATGTATTTTGATAGCAAGATATTTTCGTGTAAAACTCTCTCTCTCTGATTTGTAAACTTTATTATGCGAAGCACATTTTCAAACCAAGTTTTAGCCACAGGACATCCCTATGTGAAATTAGAAACACCGCAAAAAATGACCACAATTTAAAACTCTTTTGTAGAGTTTCGAGCATGACCTGATTCATATTTGCAACTCAAACGTGGCATGATTAGAACCATTTAATGACAAATGCAAACTATAAGTACTTATTTTTACTCTGGCAAGCCTCCTTTTCTTTACATTAATGAAAATTTCAACCTTGGATTCAATTGATATTTCGAAAGAGTTTGGTCATTAAGTAAAATATGTGTTGGAAATAGTTGTTAATGATTCAACCAAGTACTGTTTTGGGTGTTAATGATTCAACCAAGTATTATTTTGGGTTTTAGGCTTGGCTTCTGAAATTAGAACTGGACTTATCCTTTACAACTTACCTCCTTTAGTTTTGTTTTAAGATCTTTTTCTTGCATAGTTTACTATTGTATGAGCGAGTTGTGAGAATTTTGCAGATAACATTTGATTAAATCCTAGCCTTGAATGTAGCTTCAGTTTTTTTTTGTATCTTGCAGAATTTCTTTCATGCAATGACTAAAGTTATTGGCACTCTTGGATAAAAGTCATGGTCTGTCAAGGTGATTGAAGGGTGCCCTAAGGCTGGGATATTGGGTGAGTGTTCCTTCAAACATTGTTTTAGATTTGATTGTTTTTCTATCCTAGAGTTGCTTATTTCTTTGTAGCTTTCTAAGGTTGTGTAGAATCACAACAGATGTTAAGATGGACAGTTCATCTCCATCATGTAAGATGGATAGTCCATCTCCATCGTGCTAATGGGACCTGGTATGTGTTTGCTAAACAAGACCTGTATAAGATGGATAGTTCATCTCCATAGTGCTTATGGGACCTAGTATGTATTTGCTAAACAAGACCTGTATAATGTTTGTAATTTTTTCATAGTTGCCTAATTTGATTTCTCTGGGTAGGCAATGAATATCACCAAAAAACTTTTGAAAAACTCAAGGTTGAAGAAAAAATTGATAGCCATAAATTTACTTAAAAAGGAAATTGACAGGCATGAAAAACAAACACCTGTCTTCAAATTTTCATTTGACATGCAAAAGTTATTTGAAATTCCAAGCTGTGGCCCAACAATAAGTTCAACCAAAGGTCATTCATGCCCTCCAAGAAAGTTACCCACCATACTAGACCAAACTAAGAAGGTCATTCATGCCCTCCAATAAAGTTACCCACCATACCAGACCGAACTAAGATCTATCCAATGCACCTTTATTCAGGCTATGACAGATGATTTGTGGTTTTCGGTTGAAGGAACATCAGATTGAGTGCCGAGTCTACTGACAAAAGTTGGGGTTTGCGATTTAATTATCGTAACAAAAGGCAAGAATTAGACAATTTTTGTGGGCCCATAACCCACAGGTTCATGATTGAATAAGCGACGATCCAAATTTAATAAACCCCATAATCAGTTTTCATCAATAAATGATCAATGATTTAATAAATCCCATAATCAGTTTTCATCAATAAATAATCAATGATAAAAGAATTCATCAAACCCCATAATCAGTTTTCACCAATAAATAATCAATGATTTAATAAACACCATAATCAGTTTTCATCAATAAATGATCAATGATAAAAGAATTCATCATGAAAAAAAATTGTTTGTCCTGACTACACTTTACATATGGGATATTATGATTTCCCCTTGTCCCATAGTTAAACGATCAAACCAACAAAATAAAATACTCAATCATATATATGATTTAATATAAGCTTAATAAACCCAATAAAATGATAATGATATAAAAGAAATATCATAATTATAACAGAATTAAATGATCAACCATATGTATGACATAATAGAGACTTGATAAACCCAATAAAATGATCAATCATATAAAAAAAATATGCATGACTACAAAATAAAGTAAAAAACAATCAAAACTACAATTTTACTAATGATTATTGTAATTAATATAAAATATGAATATTGAATTTTGTCTAATTTTTGTTTTTTTAATTATAATAAAAATTTTCAAATTAATAATTCTAGAAAGTATTTTTCTGATGTGATTAATCAGAAAGACTTGCTTATTACATTATAGATCACAAAAATCATTACATCAGAAAAACTTATTACATTATGGATCACAAAAGCCTAAGATCTAACGAAAGTATTTTTTCTGTTAATATTCATCCTCAATTTTTTTAAATACTTTGAACATTTTATGAAAAATTGAAAAAAATATGTTTCTTTTGAAAATATAAAAAAATAAATACAATTATCAAACATACACATAATAATGTGTAAAATTTTCCCTGATTTCTGAGCTTCCTCTAGTGTACATCCATTTCCATCCCAGAAGAGTTTCAAAAAGATAAATGCGTTTTCATCCCAGAAGTTGAAGGATCATGCACTCAGTTGATTTACTAACATGGAAGAGTTGAGAAAATAATAAATCCACATCATCTATAATTCAATAAGAGTTCAAGAAGTTAAAGCTGCAAAATAAAATGTAAATAACTCATTACTATATTGCATATTTAAACATTTGAAAGATAACAACAAAGTGTATGCACTCTAATGATCTGCCAAGCTGCTAACAATGTTCACTTGAATCTTATGCAACAATTAGAACGGTGTCTTTGATTTGCAGCTGCTTATTCTATTTTACCCAAAATGGGATATAATATATTGCTTTTCAAAAGAATCATGCAACTCCAAGAAGCTTCTTGATATTTTTCTGCAAACATGAAACCGAAATATTAGTAACTATTTCTTGAAGACATGCATCTCATTACCACAGTAGAATTTCTTACGCAAAAGCCTTTCAAAATCAGAGTTGGTATGCCAAAAAAACTTATTGAGTTGACCATAGGAAGCATATCTGCATAGATGAGATATGGAACTGAGAAAAAGAGGTTCGCCTAAGACCTCAATACGCGATGGAGACGTAGTTGGGGCATATCGATCTACAACATTTCCATCTTTGTCGACTAGAAACTTAGTGAAGTTCCACTTTATGCTGTTTCCAAAAATCCCACCTTTGCTTGACTTCAAGAACTTGTAGATTGGAGCTGCATTGCTACCATTAACTGCAACCTACGTCACAGAGCTGCCACTTAACACCAAGAATTCAAAGAACAAACCAGATGGAGTGGTTACTCTCAAATGAAACCTCTAGCATCACAAGAGAAGAATACCGAGGAGGTCTAAAAACTGTTACGAAGATACACACCTTGTCAAATATGGGAAACTCTGCTTTAAAGCGAGTGCAGGCCACTTCTGCAATCTGTGCATTATCACCAGGTTCCTGTCCACCAAACTGATTGCATGGGAAGGCCAGTATCTCTAATCCTGCAAACAGTTTCCCACACTCCTTTTAGTTGTCAGAAAACTTTGGAGTTGTAAAATAAAATCAAGTTCTGAAAACTGGTTTTATGAGAATGACTGACATACTATTTATTGAATTACTCAACATGGTGTTTACTCTCAAGCCTGGTGGATGCCATTGGACTCTTAAATATGTTCAACATAGAATACTTTCCACTTCTTATAAAAGTTCTCTAGTAAATTTAGACTCCCAATACAGTGAATTTGGTATAATGTACCCGAATACAAAAGTGGACATTTCTGTTATTGTTAAAAGCCCTATTACACAGCTTCAAGGCCCGCTCACCAACACACTGGTTAACCAGATCTTAGGTAACAGATAATAGGGTACTGCTCTAAGTATCTGATAACTACCTATTGCACTGGATGATTAGAGATCAAGACTGTAACAGAGTGCGCAAATGGAATAACGTAATTACGCCGAATTATGAAATTAACAGATAAACAGATCTGCGCTAAGAAGTAGATTATCCAGATTGCACATTGAACAGAAACTTTACAGAACTAACAATGCAAACTCTTAAGAGAATATACCCAATATGCAATACTGCGGAGGTTATTAGCATAGTCGAAAATGCCTGGAAATGAAGGTCTAGTCAATTATAATTCCTCTCACCTACCCTCACTGAAGGATCAAGTAGCTGCTATACATACAAGTGTTTGGGTTTAGAGCACAATAAAATTCAATATTTTACATCATTAAAAGTTGGTTTAGCCTGAAAAAAGGCCTAAGATGTGGGGAACATAAACCAAGATGAAGCCACTCTTGACCAAAAACAAGCCACTTCAAGGGATCCAATGCTCAAATCAGTGCCATACTAAAATTGCACATAACAGTTCTACAGCCCATCTTTTCCAGGATTTTGATTCTATATTCATGTGGTATGGGTTGGGACACAGAAACCGAGAACATCTTCCAGCTAAGTCACAGGGCACTCTTTTTTTAGGTCATGTGTCGTCTGTTCCATGATGGACACCTGGACACTCAAGGCCTGAATACAAAACACTAAAGGGACACATGACCATGCATGTCCACCACTGAAGTCACATATGCCCAATGGCTAATGTCCCATGCATTGGCATTGATCAATTGGAAGTATCAATACTTGAATCTCAATGCATCAGTCAAGTTGATCTCTTTGACGATGGTGATCCTCTTGAGGTACTGGATACGTTGGAGAGGTGAGTAGAGTGTCAAGGGTGGTGATACTTTTTCTACCTTATTTTGTATTATTTGTCACTGTCATTCCATGTATCATGTTATTTATGTAATATATTTGGATTTGGATGACACCGAACAAGGAAATTGCAAAACCACTGTTCATGGTTTTCTGTGTATGACCCTAGGGAGCATTCTTGTGAGTTTGATGGATTGTAACTCTATTTTCAAATTGCTTATAACATATATATTCCCACGTCCCCTTGCAGGGTCTTTGTCCTAGTCTCCTGTCTCAAGGGATATAGATCTTCAGAGTATAGAATAAACTTTGAACTTTGCTTATCTATGGATATTGATTTTATGACCTCCTTATAGGTAAGCCACTATAGACTCAGCCCCACGCTGAGATAAGTGCGAGATAAGGCCCACATAAAATCATTGTTTACTGTTAAATCCCTGAAAGGACGGTGAAGGAACTTTCGGGGCTACTTCCTCAATACCTCTCCAAAATTGAATTCACCAATAAAAAGACATCTAACAACATTTTATGAAGTATTTAAGGTTTATACAAACTCTCTTCTTTCTTGCAGTATACTGATACTTGCATTACTGGATGGAAAGCAATTGGCTTCTCTTCATAGAGTGCATAGGAAAGCAAGAGCAGGAGATCTAGCTCATACATAACTTATGCTTTATTAATGCAAATGACTTTATGTTGCCTTGTCAAGTTTAAGGCTCAAGCATAACTCTACGCTTATTAAGTATCCATGTTTTATGGAAAGCAATTGGCTTCTCTTCATAGAGTGCATAGGAAAGCAAGAGCAGGAGATCTAGCTCCTACGTAACTTATACATTATTAATGCAAATGACTTGATGTTGGCCTTGTCAAGTTTAAGGCTCAAGCATAACTCTACGCTTATTAAGTATCCATGTTTTATTGAAAGCAATTGGCTTCTCTTCATAGAGTGCATAGGAAAGCAAGGGCAGGAGATCTAGCTCCTACATAACTTATACTTTATTAATGCAAATGACTTGATGTTGGCCTTGTCAAATTTAAGGCTCAAGCATAACTCTACGCTTATTAAGTATCCATGTTTTCACCATGTACCGAAAAGTCTTTTTTAAACAAGGTTGAAAAAAAGGTTTGAGTTATTTATTCAAATTCATAGGATTTATGTGCTTGATTTAGCTGTAGTCTACTTGTTACATTTTGGATATTTTTTGCGTATATTTTTCAGTTGAATTTGCTCAGAATCCAGTAAGGATTTGTTGGAATCACAAGTTTGAGTTGTGAACTCTCCACAATCCAAGTGCCCCAGGGGTTTTTCTCGGGTGCTGAATCCATATATGGAATCAAAAACAAATTTGAAACAACAAAAAAACAAGATTTAGCTAAAAAAATGTTTTGCCTACTTCCAGCTAGGAACTCCAAAACTTATAATAGTTAGACAAAGCACTTGATTTTTGAACCTAGTTGTTTTTAAGATTAGAATCCCACTAAACTTAATCTACGGCTGGCCATTTGTTTATCTCTGTACTCCTCATTCATCAATTGCATGTTTTTTGCAGGAGTATAGAGGCCTAAGAGAAGGCCGACCAGCAGGAAACTACCTACAAAATCGTTCCATCGAATGGTTGAACAACTACACATCAAGTCTGCTTTGAGTATTAGCCTGTCAGAGAAAAAGAAATGAAAGAGATGGCAAATGAAAGAGATGGCAACCAGTTTGTTGATCCCTGGAATCCTCGTTCGTCAATTGTATGCTTTTTGCAAGAGCATATAGGCCTACCCAAAGATAGGCCAGCAGGGAACTCCCTTGAAAATCCTTCCCACAAAGAGTTGGACCACCACACAATCAAGTCTATCTTAAATTTTCTCTGTCAGAGAACTAAAACAACCTTTTCAAATGTGCATATTGAGAAAAAGAATCTCCCTATTAATTAGGCAAACCCCAAAGACCCGCCCCAGTCTGGTGGTATTCTCTACCACCGAGGTACATGACCTTTTCATGACATGCATAATTTCTGGTTCAATTTAAAGATGTGGATTGCTACATCCAACACTCTCTAAAAAGATTACATCATGACGTGGATGTCTCGTATGTTATCACAAACAGAAAACGGGAAGGAATAAGAAACAGGGCTATAGGGTTTTAAAAAACGTGAAACCACCCTATTCCCAATCCCGGCACATGTTATACACATCAATTGAACAATAATACACTCATGTATTGTCAATACAAGAATTGGAGAATAGTAGCTGAATGAGAATTTGGAGCGTTTCTGGCAGCATAAAACTGTTTTTCCGATGACAACATATTGTTTAAAATTTAAACTAATACAAAGTTTCTTCGCATTGAAATTAAAAAAAAAAATCCCTAAGGAGCCTGTCACCCAATAAAGCTAAACTTAAAAAGGTATGTCACTCTGACCTTCCTGGTCTAAGATGCATGCTCTGTCAATATCAGGAAATAGTAAGGCAACTAAAGCAAAGAGCACATACACACAGATAAGCAAGGTGTACTTTACAGCTTTGTATGTATGACAAAAAATTTATATAACTAAGTGTACTTTACATCCTAGTATGTATGAAGAAAAAAATGTAATATGTGTAACTATTATAAACCAAAATGATAAAAGAAATTGGGACTAACAATATAACAATAATTAGCATAAATTCATATTAACTTTGAATCTTCTAGACACTCTTAGATTTGCATCTAAGTTTTTTTTCTCTCTTAGTATAGAAGCAAGGTTGGGATATTTAAACTTTAAATATGGTCAAAACTAGCCAATGGGAATATGTGGTTTAGTGGTAAGCAACTAGGTGATGGGTTGTATTAATGCTTAAATCGTGGTTCAAAACCAGGGTGTGGATGAGGCTAAATACAAGTTCTGAACAACTTTGATGCTATAAATGTACTATGTGGTTGAGTGGTAAGCAACTAGGTCATGAGTTGTACTGATGCTTAAATCGTGGTTAAAAACCATAGTGTGGTTGAAGCTAATACAAGTTCTGAATAACTTTGATGCTATAATAGCTTAATCAAATAAATTTTGTATAAATACATTACACTCATAACATAATAGTTTAACTAAAAAGATTCTAAAACAAGTATTTTTCAAGATATATAGATAATTATAAATATTTAAATTTTTAGTCAAAACTAATATATATACTGTGACACTATGTTTGAATAATACCTTGGTCCTTATACTTCGCATACACTTCACTCAGCTCTTTATAGTTAGAGGTAGTCAACCCACTGCAAAAGGAGAACAGCAATAAAGAGGCCCGAATTACTCAAGATTAAAAATGGATCTAACTTTCTAACAAAACAAATAGCCATGACTAATCCAGGAAGCCCATAGAACAGCAATAAAGAGGCCCGAAGTTCGAACTACTCAAGCTTAGAAATGGGTCTAACTTTCTAACCAAACAAATAGCCATGACCAATCCATGAAGCCCAAAGGACTTTTTTGGTTTTTAAAATTTAATTTCTAAATAAAATCACTACGGCTACAGGTTTATTCATGGACAAAGGTAAATCAGCCCTTATCACGGATTCTCAGGATGCAGTGGTAAGTATGGAAATTTGCCACATGTTTGAAATTGCAAAGATACAGATAGATGATGGATTCAGTTATCTCAGATATACATTGAAACCAAACAAATATGGAAATAAAGACTGTGAATGGCTGTTAAAAAAACTTGAGAAGAAATTATCTTTTTGGCAAAACAAGTGGCTTTCCCAGAGTAGACTCACTCTTATCAAATCTGTCTTACAGAATATGTCGGTCTACCGGATGCATTTGTATATATTGCCGAAGGAAATTATGCATAAGATCAAAAAAATAATGGTTAGATTTCTATGGGCGGGTAAAAGTACAGGAACAAAATATCACTTCGTTCGTATGTCCACCATAGCCCGACCTATTCAAAGTGGCAGATTGGGTATATTGGATACGGAACGTTTTAATATTTCATTGGTCGCAAAATCCCTTTGGAGGGCACTATATGGCACAGGGATTTGGCAAAATATCATGAAGGGGAAATACCTTCGTCATAATCTACACAGTGGATTGGAGAAGGGGCAAAGGAATATAAGGGTGCATCATACATATGGCGCAGTATTGTGAAATAAACAGTGGCTCTTTGCAATGGTCAACAAATTCAGGTGGGTTATGCTATTAAGGGTATGGATGGTTATCATTTACTTTCTGTCCCATTGTTGTATCATTTATCCTAGATAGGTATTACATAGGCAGGTGGCTGGGTATGGATGGTTATCATTTACTTTCTGCCCCCATTGTTGTATCATTTATCCCAGATAGGTATTACATACATCTGGCAGGTGGCTGCTGAGCTAAACAACAATTTGTGTACTCGAACGTGGCAGAATGCGGAGATTATGGGGCTGTGAGGGAGTTGGTTATAAAATGAAAGAATACATCCATAGTTTAAAACAGATTGGAGCTTTTCTCTCCAACGTAGAGGATAAAATGCGTTGGGTGGGCACACTTAAAAAGGGACAGATTGTGGTCAAAGATATATATTTTAGATTTTTTTAAATACAAATGATGAAAGACTCCAGTGATATCAGAAGAAGGTATGGGGACATTTCCATGAAGCTGAAATGTTTTAATTGGCTATTTCTTTACAACAGGGTGTTTACTCGGGATATATTATTAATCCACAGGGAATTTCAAGACCAGGCATCTGCTCCCTGTGCTTGGATGTCATGGAGGACACACATCAGCTATTTTAATATGTCCATTTGCAAAAGCTATTTGGGATGGAGTTATGACATTACTCAACATCAGAGGCAGGCAGCAAAAGGGGTTGAATGAGGGATGTCTATCCTCCTGGTTCAGCTCATGGAAACATTCAACGTTACCTTTTTATATATTTTGGGGTATGGAGATGCAGAAACAAAAAGATCTTTGAACAGAGAGAACCAGATATCATGGAAATTATAATAAACACTGTTGCATAATTCTCAGGGAAATTATAATAAACACTGTTGCATACTTCTGGGAGATTGAACCAATTATTAGGAAATGCCATAGAAGAATCATAAAGTATATCAACATTTGGAAGGAACTCCCACCTGATTTTCTTGATGGGGACGTGTGAACAAAGAAAATGTGGATGCGGGGCATGTATTGTAATGGAGCCTCGCACATTTCACCACCATTGGTGGGAAGGAGGGAGAGGCACAAACAGCCTGGCAGAACTTATTGCTCTATGGGAGCATTACTATGTGTAAAATGGTTGGGTATTGAGACTTTAAAAATTTATAGAGACTCATAAAGTGTCCTGGAATGGGTACAGGGATTTTTTCAATTTAATTCGTTCATTCTTACTAGATGGATGAGGAGTATTCGGATTCTGGAGCCAACCTTTCAACACATCAATACAAACATGTGTACCATGACCAAAATAAGGTTGCGATCAAAAAGGGAATAGCACTAGCAACAAAAACATGTATAATTCACTTTTCTGCATATCAACAGGATTCAGTAGGATTCAGTAGTAAATGATGGAATCATAGAAAATAAAAATTATGGAACACAACATAGTTCTCGGACATTCTATAAAAAGGGAATAGCAGCAGAAACAGATATAATTCACTTTTCTGCATATCAACGGGATTCAGGAGTAAAGGAAGGAATCATTAAAAAAAATTAGAAATTATGGAGCACAACATAGTCCTTAATATACATTTTGTATAAGTTATAATGACCCTTTTAGAGATGACGACAGAGGTACATAAGAAGCAATCAGAGCGGCTATACTAATAGACATTCATGTGGAAATTTAGGTAGATTTCGGGAATATGAGAAACAATATATGTAGGTATCATTTTATAATAGGCTTTAAGGGGTACAGTGATAAAACTGTGATAAAAATGTTTCTTTGAGGAAGCAAAACAGAAACGAGCTATTGCAATCACTTTTTCTAATTAAGGATGATGTTTTTTTCTGACTCGAAAAAAAATCACTGACATAAATTTTCCAACCTGATTTAAAAAAATAAAATTACCATTGAGAGGCAACGTTGACAATGAGTAAAACCTTGCCCTTGTAGATGCTGAGATCCACATCATTGCCCCTTATGTCCTGCGTACAATTACACACTATTGATTCAGGTTTTGATATGCAAATGGGTGTGCAGATAATAATATAAGAGATGCAATCAGAGAATATATATATATATAAAAGTTACCTTGACTGTGAAGTCATAGACAGAGGGACGTTGTTCTGATGAGGATTCAGTCATGGCTGTAGAGTTAGCTGAAAGCCCGCACGAAAAGGATCGAAATCTTTATTGGGTACTCTTGGATTGATCCAAGATCAAGGCTGTAAATGCTTTCATATTGGAGTTTGCCAAAGCATTGAAGGGGTTTATATCGCAGAGCTGTGTAGATGAGTGCTACACGAATTGAACGTGAATCTTTGAATAATGAACGGAGGAGATCAGAGAACACGATGTTTGAGAGTGTGAACGGGGCCATGGAAATTGATTCCACCTCCACGTGTGGTCCAAGCTTGACCAAAATGGCACGCCCATTCAATGTTACGTTTTTTGTGGTAAGGTGTCAACGAAAAGCTCAAATATAATTCCTTCAGTCGGTTTAGTGAAGAAGTTTGATGGCCGAAATATTTTATGGGTTGTTTTATCTCTTAAATGAATCAAATGTGTAAATAATTGGTTATTAAACATGGTAAATGATGATATTATATGTTATTATGTCACTAGAGTCTATTAATCTAGTTTGTAAGTTTTTACTTTGTATTGGGATTTTTTTTCAAATTTGTGAAGGCAACTATGGTTTGTAAGTTTTTATTTTGTATTGGGAATTTTTTTCAAATTTGCGAAGGTAACTATGGTTTTTAATCTTTTATATTTGGTGGAATAATGTTTGGTCATTGTGTCTGAGGATGAACGTCATCATATATGACATGTCATTAATATTTTTTGTTTCTCGAAATTTTTATGTTTCAAAAAAGTCTTATTTATTATCTTGTTGCACCCTTGTCTTCTATCTTCTTTTCCATTTAATAATGATGTGATTCTCAATGGAGCAGTTGTGAGGTCAGAACAAATTCAAGTCGGGGTTGGTATCATTTCTCCATTCCATCACTATTTCGAGTCCTCCTTTCTTTATTTGCTTGTAGCCGACTCCTGCAAAGGCTCGATAACTCTGACTGTCTGAGTGGACCCCATATAGAGATTGTTGTTGTATACAATAGGACCCAATGATTAATTTCATGTCCTGTTTTCATTAATATAACCTTCCCGCATTGAATTGATGCCATCTAACAAACAACTCTTTGTAACCATCGAACCACATCATGAATCCCACCAAATATTCTTCAATCAATTCAGTGTCGAGCATCATAATCCAAAGTATTATTGAATTTATTCAACAAAGTAAAAATGGTGATTTTGGTTTGATGGTTGGTTCGAAATTCAGCTTCACGGCTGATCGAAACTGTAGCAGATATTCTATCAATGCAATGGTAATTAATAAGTCTAGTTACATAGTACGCCTTTAAAAGTATTCTATCAATGCAATGGTAATTAATAAGTCTAGTTACACAGTACGCCTTTAAAAGTTTAGCAGGTATCCCTATTAATTTACCAACCCCAATCTTATCATTCCATCAATATTGTCAATAGGTTGAGCTTGTATGTCTATATAAACTTAAAACCGATCTCAAATCTGTGTCCAAGAGCCGAGAATTTGAGAATCGAGAGACCTTCAAGAATACATTGTTAACATTAGAGCAGTGGGTCCCAATGGAGCAGTCAGGAGGTCAGGGTCGGGCCTTGGCCCTCCTTCATTTCTTAATGAAATCCCAACTCCAACACTTTTGATCTGAATTTGAAACTACTTGTAAATGGTTTGCAAGGTATTCAATTCAGTAATAAACATGTTTAAAAGATGTCCATGTCTTGCAGTAAAAAAAAAATGAAAATTTCAGCTGTTTATGACCCATTTAAGTATAGCAGAATTATTTCCTTTTACTGTTTAACACACTAGAACGAATTTGTTCTGCAAAATAAATCAACCACAGATGCAAAAGAAGTTGATAAAGCAGTTCACCCCTCTTGGGCTACATCTGCTGGGTCCAAGGCTCCCAAATGGGCCTGTCCTCGTTTTCATTAAATGCTCAAAATGAATATACAATTGAATAAAAGCCTCTATAGGTGGAATTGACTATAAAAACGGATTCAGAACACTTGAATCCTTCATGATTGACTATTGGTTCACTCCCAATGGGTACCTGCAACCCTATACAGCTCTCACAATATTGGGCCCTAGTGGCTCCTAGAACCTCCACGGCGCCAAAACCTCTACAAATGACCTCAGATAGCTGTAAAACCTATGCCAATGGCTCCAGAAGGTCGAAGAGACACAAAATAAAAAATAAAAAAATTCGTCCAAAACGGACTTTCCTAGCCAAAGTTATGGCCATTTACTCCCAACTGCGAGTTGCCCCTACAAAAACTCCATATAACTTTAGTTAGAGTCCAAATAGGCTTGCCAATTTTGGTGCTCCGCCAATTTTGCCGCTAACTAACCGTTGGTTATCCATTTGTCATAACTGTGCATGTGAATGGGATTTAATTGAACAACAGTTTATCTCGGATTTTGTGTCGACGGTTAAGGGTTAGGCCCTTGGATCCGGGTGGTGGTCATATTACATGGGAGCTGGCCCTTAAGGGTTGGCCCGCTTTGGTTTCCGCCCAAACCAAATTCAAACTTTAAGACAAGTTTGTTCCCCCCATATGTCAAGTGCCAACTGTATGGTCTAACGGTAAGCCGTGGGAGTGTTACAAGGTAGGTCGCGTGTTCAAACCTCACCTTGACCAAAATTTTGAACATATGCACATATATGCTGACATCATCCCTGGACACATGGCGACCTCTGGGCTTGCCACGTGGCATCCTGCCATTCGCTGTCCAAAAGGAATATTCCATGGAATATTCTGCAGAATATTCCTTTTTTAATATTTTTTTGAAAAATAATAAAAAATTAAGAGTTATTGGGCGATTTTGTTTTTGGCATAACTTTCTCATACGATGACCATTTTTCGAACCGTTTGTGGCACCGGAATTAGGAGGACAAGCTCTATGCGGTCGTTTAGGTTCGAGCTAGTTCTAAATACTTTCATTTTTGAGCATTTTACGACACTTGGGACATGAGCCCCTGATCATGCCTCCCCATTGGGAAGCTTTTGGACCCCAAAAGCCTTCAACTACCTGTTAAAGAGGTGAGGGTATAGCTCCCTCACTCTGTCCACCTCCATCCACTTTGCCTTGGTCGGTTTGCTGCCTTTGAAACCAACCCGAGCATAATTTACATTGCCCCTCCTTGAAGTGTTTGTCCTTCTGTCAATGATTGTATCTTCTTTAAGCTCATCTAAGAATTCTGGCGAGAAATCTTCTATAGATGGTAGTTGAACAACGCTTTCATGATCAATGATCAAAGGAGGTTCATACAAACGTAAGTTCTCCACATTAACAACAGAATACATTTGCATGTAGGAAGACAAATCTAATTGAAAAGCATTATTTCCAACCTTCTTGAGGATTTTGAATGGACCATAACGAATAGGATTCAGCTTTTTACCTTCTCCTTGCATCCTTTCCTTACTAATGTACAGCCATACCTCATCCCCTTCTTGAAACTTGTGATCGACTCTATGCTTGTCGTGTCTTTCCTTGTACTTGCCTTGACTGTTCTCAAGTTGTTCTTGAATTTGCTAAATTCTTTCAATGAATGAACAAGCTTTGTCAACATCACTATGTCCCTCAATGGTGACATCTTTCTCAAGAATGAAATCAAGAGGCGATTTTGGCAAGTAACCAAAACAAGCTTCAAATGGTGAGGTGTTTGTGGAAGAGTGCTTGGCACAATTGTAAGCATGCTGTATGTAATGCAAATGTTCATCCCAAAGCTTGGGATGCTTGCTGCAATATCCTCTCAAGAGGTGCACAATGGTTCTGTTCACAACTTCGGTTTTTCCATCTGTTTGCGGATGGAAAGCAGTACTTTTCTTCAACTTTGTGTCCATCATCTCCCATAGGTTGGACCAAAAATTCCTCACAAATCTAGAATCCCTGTCACTAATAATGGAAGTAGGCAAACCAAAGTGAATCCATACATGATGAAAAAATAATTCAGTAGTTTGTTCAGCAGTTATAGTTTTCTTACAGGGCATAAGTATACACATTTTGCTGAAACGATCAACTACTACATATAAATAATCATGTTGCTTTCTAGATTTTGGCAAACCTCCTACAAAATCCATAGAGATTCTTTCCCATGGTCTAGAAGGTACCAGCAAAGGAGTATACAAGCCAAGCTTCCTATTACTAGGCTTGCTTGTAGCACATAATGAACAACCTTTTATGAACCTTGAAACAAAATCTACCATGCAAAGCCAATAACAATACCTCTGTAGATGTGCAACTGTTTTGCTTACACCAAAATGGCCAGTAATAAGAGAAGAATGAGCTTCTCTTATGACATTTATTCTCTCCCCCTGTGGTATACACAACTTTCCCAAATGAAATAGCAAATTGTTATGCATGTGATAGTCATTTTCCTCTAC
>APFE031486165.1:1304-85595 GCA_000404065.3 Pinus taeda
TCCATCGATTTGACCCCAGGGGCGCCGCTACCCAATGGACCAATTTATCGGCGCTCTGTTCTTGAGAACAATGAAATCAAGAGGCAGATTCAGGAGCTCTTGCAGAAAGGTCACATCCGTCCGAGTTCTTCGCCCTGTGGGAGCCCGATATTGTTGGTACAGAAGAAGGATGGGACGTGGAGACTCTATATTGACTATCGGGCGCTAAACAAGATCACTATCCGTAATAGGTACCTGATCCCGCGGATTGATGACCTCCTAGAACAACTAAAGGGGGCGAAATATTTCAGCAAGATCGATCTGAAGTCAGGATATCACCAGGTACCAATCGAACCCTCATATGTGTGGAAGACTGCCTTCAAATCCAAGGAGGGCCTGTTCGAATGGTTGGTCATGCATTTCGGATTGACGAATGCTCCTGCAACCTTTATGAGGCTAATGGATGACATCTTGTGGCCATTCACCAACTCCTTTGTAGTAGTATACTTGGACGACATTCTGATCTTCAGCCAGAGTTGGGAAGAGCACCTCCACCACATCCGACAGGTTCTCCAAACACTGCGGCAACACAAGCTATGTGCCAATTTGGAGAAGTGCACTTTTGGCATGACCGAGGTTCAGTATCTGGGATACATCATTGATGAACAGGGGGTGCATGTCGATCCAGCCAAGGTCCAAGTCATTCGGGATTGGCCTTCTCCAACCACTCTAACAGAGCTCCGCAGCTTTCTAGGTCTTGCCAACTTCTACCGCAGGTTTGTGTGGGGGTTTTCTCATATTTCTTGGCCCTTGAGTCAAGATACCAAGGACGGGGCGAAAGAAAAATTCTTTTGGTCTGAATCTCAACAGAAGGCATTTAGGGAGTTGAAGGATCGCCTCTACACGGCACCAGTGCTCGCGTTACCAGATTTACAACAACCATTTGAGGTCGAGACAGATGCCTCTGACTATGCTATTGAGGCAGTCCTTACTCAACATGGACATCCAGTGGCATATCACAGTGAAACACTTTCAGACATAGTTCGGAAGTACCCAACTTATGATAAAGAGATGTATTCCATTGTACAGGCCTGCCGACAATGGAAGCATTACATTTTGGGGAAGGAAACGGTCATCCACACAGACCACCGACCTCTACAGTTCATACAGACCCAAGGGAAATTGCAGAATGATCGCCATCAGAAGTGGTCTACATACCTGCAACAGTTTCACTTGAATATCCAGTATAAAGGGCAGCACTAATAATGTTGCAGATTGCCTCAGTCGACCACCGATCATGGCGTTAACCATCATGCTCAACTCTTGTGGGAACGAGACTTCTGATTGGCCACTGCTCTACAAAAGCGACCTGGAATTCAGCCACACATACCAGAACCTCTTGGAGGGTCAGCATGTTCTAGATTTTCACCTCCAGGATGGCCTATTATGCCACTTGGGTCACCTTTGTGTTCCTTCAAGCGAGCATGCCAAGATGATTTGGGAATCACACTACAGTCGGGCTGTTGGGCATTTTGGGGTTGAAAAAACGGTAGCAGTACCACAAAAGTATTTCTATTGGCCAAATCTTCGACAAGATGTCGGGAAGTACATTAGGTCATGCACTGCCTGCGGCGTTGCCAAACCAACCATCAAGAAGCAAGGCCTCTATACCCCGTTGCTTACCCCTAGTTCGCCTTGGGAATCCATCTCCATGGATTACATGTTAGGCCTTCCTTCCACTAAGCATGGAAATGACTGTGTTTTTGTGGTTGTCGACAGGTTCTCAAAGATGGCGATTATGGCGGCCTACAAGAAGAATATCACAACAAAAGCCACTGCTAAACTCTTCCTTGAATGAGTGTGGGTACACTTTGGGATCCCACAGTCTATCATCTCAAATCGGGATAGTAGGTTCCTCAATACATTTTGATCCAGTCTTTGGTCGATGCTGGATACTGAACTCACTAAGTCCATAGCCTTCCATCCTCAAACTGATGGCCAGACAGAGGTTATCAAATGGATGATCGTACACATTCTGCGCATGTACAACTCAAAGCATCCACGCACATGGGACGAGAGCCTCCCCTATGTTCAACACAGCTACAACCCGGCTCTCCACAGCTCGACTGGCGACAACCCTTTTCAAGTGGGCTTGGGATTCCAGCCACTATGTCCCATCGATGTGGCCATGCCATTTGCAGCTACTCATGTAGATTCTGCTCATGTCCAGTCCGAAACAGATAAGGAAAATAGCTTCATTGAGCACATCCAACATATTCTCCAGTAGGTCCATGACATTCTGGAGAAATCAAATGCTAAGTACAAGCAACGACATGATCAACATCGGGTGCCACACAAGTTTCAGGTGGGTGACAAAGTCTGGTTGCATTTGCAAAAGGAACGCCTTAGCGGAGCCTATCGGAAACTCAGACCACTTCGATATGGCCCTTACACCATTACCAAGGCTGTGGAAGACAATGCATTTGAGCTCAGCATTCCCCCATTCCTTGGCCTGCACCCGGTGTTCAATGTCGACTGCCTTCGGCCATACTTTCCACCATTACTAGACAGGTCCGACATTGCAGAACAACTCACACCCACAGAGTTAAATCCAGCTTGCATGGAACAAGATGCAACTGACCAGATCATGGACACACAGATCAAGCACACTCTCCAGTAGAATATCCAACTGTATTAAGCTGTCAAAGCAGGACAACTCCTTCACCAGGGCAAGTGTCTCACCAGGGACCAAGTGCAACAGAAGTTCCCTCATCTCATGGAGGAACTCAACGCAATGGGGACCATTGCTTCCTAAGGAGGGAGGAATGATCCATGTGGATATTGGTGGCCACTCGCTAATTCCACTTGGATCCCCTCTAGTGCTTCTTTCAGTTTTTTTTCAGTTTCCTTAATTATAGCACAAATTACTATTTTTAGCAGTTTTTCAGGTCCTAAACTTCCAGAGCCGTTTTAAGGCCCTAAACGATGTTTTTTTTGGAAATATACCACCGATGATTTTTTTGTTTAAAATTTTTCTTTTTCGTCATATTCCTCGGAGAGATCTTTCCAACGGGCTATCACGCGCGTCAAACGGAGATAATACGACCAATTCGCGACCCCGGGAAGTTGATGTACAAAGTTACCCAAAAACGGGGCCCACAATTTGGCGTTTCATCTTCTAGGGTTAGGTTTTGGAATATGAAGGGTTTCCCATTATTTCTCAACAATAAATAGGCCTTCAAGCCTCATTGTAACACAGTTCAGAGGCATGTAGCCACACATATCTTCTTAGAGATAAGCTACCATCGCCCTAGCTGGTTTATTTCCATTTCTGGTTGTAAGCATATTTTAGTATTTTCCATTAATGAAATGAAGTATTATTTCCACTGCATCTTTGTGTATATGGTTATCTCTATAATTTGTTGCGTTCCTGTTTAAGTTTGGATCATTTACACTCCCTATAGCATGGGAAGTTTTCTGGAATATGACAGCTGAGGATGACATAAAAGCATTAACCTCTGATGTTAGTCCTACTGGAAGTGAGGAGGAAGAACAACAAGGAGGAGAAGATGGAGCTAATAGTGACATAGTAGAGCAAGAAAGGAAGGAGGAAGGAAGAGAAACAGAGGGAAAATTTGAAGCGATAGAGAAAGAGATGGAAGAGGGAGAAAAAGAGGCAGAGAAGGCAGAGGAAGGAGAAGATTCCCCTGAGACTTTGGAAAGAAAGGCAACAGTTGCCCTCATTTCCCTTAGTACACCAGTCAAATCAAAGAAGAAGAGGAAAAGATAGAACTCCATGTATTTCAGGGCAAGGAAGAGCACAAGGATTAAAACAAGCAAACCATAGCCCTGTTCTAAAGTTCCCATTACAATTGAAGATTCACCATCTGCCAAGGTGAAAGAATCTCCTTCCAAGACACTTATCACATATGAAGGGGGGACTCCAAGATCTTCTACATGGAAGGGAAAGGTCTACAGGACCCAAAATCAAACCTACAGGAGGCTGAAATAGTCCTACAGGAGACACTGTCCAAACTACAAGAACTAGACTCCCAACCTAGTCTTGCCCCCTATTACAATCTACTTGAGGGAGGCAAGATAATCCCACAAAAATTTACAATTCCATTGTTTTTCGAATTGGAGAAAGAAAGAGTGAGAACACATAGGTGGATGCAAATAGCCAAATCCAAAGGAGTTGAGGATGTTGGCCATATGGAAAACAAACTCAAGGAAATGGGCAGAGAATTGAGTGCTCTCAAAGATAGAGAGGCCATTACAAGAAGCCACCTTGAAAATGAGAATGAACTACTAAGGAGGCAGTTGCAAGAAAAAGAGACTCAGTTGGCATACATAGCCAACTTATCCATGGAAGCATTACAATGCAGAACACCAGCCAAATCTTATGGCCTCTATTTGAAGGACCAATGGCTTCAATTCCAAATAAAGACTTTGGCACAAAGAGGCACAATACCTTTCCAAGACTACAGGCAGTTTGTGGACCTATGTGCCAAAGCACTTCAAAGGATAAAGCAAATATGGCAGACTTCTACCTACACAACATGGCCCTCACAGACATGAATGTGTGGGACCCCATTGCCAAACTAGGGGACCTCCAATTAATGGCCATGGCCTCATGGATGAACCATGAAGAATTAAGGGTAGCAGAAATGAAAAGATTGATGATAAAAGAGAAAAATGAGCCATTAATGATAAGAGTTGAACCATCAGATCCTATGGAACTCACCAGCACACCCAACCTACATGCCAATGACCCTTAGATTGCCCCTAGATATCTAGCCACTCAGGCACAAGAAATTGCACACTTTGAATATATGCAAGGGCTACTTAAGGATGACTGTGTGCATGTCTGCATGAGAAGATGGAACACCCTACCCCACAGCTTGCGGATCAGAGAATACCATTCCCCAATGAGGCTGAGGGAGGCATTGAAAAGAGTGCCCATGTACAAGCACTCCATGCAAAGGCTGAAGGTCAATTGGATTGGCCTCAAACTGAGTCCTCCACTCCTATTAGGCATGTTGGAAGGCAAAAGAGAAGAAGAAGAGAAGGAACATTGGAAGGACATAGACAGAACAACAGGGTTTTATGACCAACATGAGCAGACCACATCAAAAGCTTGGGATGCTAGGGAGGCCACCAGGGCGATAAAAGAGGAGGAGATTGACTAATTTTCTCAGAGGATGAGCAACACCTTCAGTAGGGGGTGATGATGAGCCTCATAAATGGGTAATTATGGGCTCATTTTACCTCTTATCCTAGTCAAATCAACCATTCTCTTAGCTTATTGTATGATTTTTTGATCATATTTATGCTTATAGAGTGAGTTGAGTTAGTTATGATGCCATGTGGTCTAACATGTATTTAATGCAGATCATTGATGGATTTCGAGGTCAAATTCAAGGATCCAGTGGTCAAATGGCAGCAATAACTCGAAGTAGATAGAGGAGAGGACTCATAGGAGGGAATCCCCCTCATTTATTACTCCTCACTTTGAATTCCCCTTCATTAAGCTCGGAGTACAAGTAGTCGAATCATGCACTAGAAGGCAGCCGAGAAAGTGGAGGATGATTGATAGTTATCTCGAGTTTTGGGAACCAAGCCTCCTTGATTTTAAGGAAAATATTGGTAGCCTCAGATGTATAAGTATAGAGGCCTAGGGCCTCACTAGGGTCATATTTTTGGTTATGTAAACTCTGCTCAAATTTCGAGCTTATTTTTGTGTGACAGTTTCATGTAATCTTGTTATTTTTTATAATGAATATGGAATCCTTTTTGAGCTAGCACTGAGTTACCTCAGTGGGCTGAAGCTCTTGGGTTAAGGCCCAATCCAAGCAGCCAAGCTTGTCTTCAATTTTAATTGTATGCTTTACTTCAGTTGTACATTAGTTTGCTGTTAGACATATTTCTTTTATGGTTAAGAATAGGTTGCTTTTGATGATTTAGTAGTTTGCTTCCATTTGTGCTTTCTGTAGCAGGTTAAGTAGTGATTAGAAAATATTCAAAAGGCTAGAAATAGTTCCTTTGCCTCTCTTCCTTGCTCTGGGACCATGATTTGAGGAAAATACTCTCTTGCTGCCCCAAAAACACATATTTTCCTCATTCATAGGACTTCTAGTGTTTGCAGCCCTTTAGTAGGTTAACCATCCAGTTTGGCTTTGCTTCAGATGTCCTTCATCATGTTCATTCCCTAATTTGCAATAGTCCTCTTTCATTCTTTCCTTTCCTACAACATCTCTCAGCATTTCCTTTTATAGATCATAGTTTAGATCATTTTAATGCAAAACTCTATTTTTCTAGATGCACTCATTTCATTGCTTGCTTGATCTTCTTGGCTGATTGTCAGTTTCTATGCAACAGATCTCTTCCAGTAGTAGGCCAGCTTGTCAATAATCACACCCTCCATCTGATCCATGCCCTATAAGTCTCCCAAACCTCACCTCAATTCTGCCCTAGATTCCTCCTTTTTTCATAGAAATTGTTCCTTTTTCCTTCAACAAATCCAATCATTTTTCTCTCCTAGTGATTCATTGTAGACCTTATGTGCCCTAGCACCTCATTCCAACCTTCATCCACCTTTTTCACCCACTCTCATACCCTCAAAACAGCTAAAGTTTCTCTTGGCCTCCTCTTGTAGGCCTCCTATAGTTTCCTTGTTTTCCTCCTATAGATTTCCTCTGTCATCCTATAGGCTTTCTTTTGAAGGCTGAGTGTGGGAAAATCCTCCAGAAGGCCATCTAAGACCTCCTATGACCATCCACACAATCCTACATCCTCCCACGCTCCAAAAAAACCCTCCAATGCCACCTGTTTGCTACCACACTCATACACAATAAATTGGATGCATGTGAAATTCACATAAAAACACATAAAAATCCAAAAATATGTTTTTTTCTTATTTACTTCTAGAAATAGCATGGCTAGATATTTTTTATTTCCTTGAGTAGGTAATGGCATTTCTTTCATGGTTTTCATAGTGTTTGTGGCAAAAGTAGAATTAGCTTGTTAAGTAGGCTTTACTAGGTTTTGCTTTACATTCTAGCTTTCTCCTTTTTGCAATTAGAATAGCCTCTATACAGTAATATTTCTTTCCTTTCATCTAAAATCTATAGAAGTTAGCTTGAGCTCCTAGTGAGCTCGTGTCAGCTGACCAAGTGACAACCTGCAGTGAGAACTAGTACTTGTGCATATAGCACTGACGCTTCCAAGTTTGTTACGGACTACCAGGTTGATAAAAGTAAATTTGGTAGCCCAGGAGTTGCATCATTCTTGCTACAATACTAGTGCTCAGCACAACGTAAGACAATCTTCCATTTCATGATCAAATAGAGTGCAATACTTGCATGATGGATGTGTTGGGTTAGTACAATCGTGGGCATAATGTCCTAGTCCTCCATAATCGTAGCAAATCAACTGTCCCCAACCTCTACCAGGTCCTCCTCCACCTTGACCTTTTCAGCGCCCATGAAATTATGTCCGTGCCATCCCCGCACTCTAGTCAAGGGGCTATGTTTTGACGTGAACCCTATATGCGGGTGTTCTATCCATCATCAACTCATAGCTTTTGTAGTTGCCATCATCATGCCCTACCGATCTACAGATGTTGCAGAACAATTGTTGCGGTGTGTGTACAAACTTCTGCAACAAATGAAAATTATCCGTAGCATGTTTTCCTGCTGCCTAACATATAGCGGACCATAATGCAGGCCCTAAACTTTGTCCTGCTTGATCTTATAGCCTCAAAGGCATTGGTCCTCCTCCTGTAAGGTAGTTCGTAAAGGCTGGAAAATGGTATTTGTCATGCCCCTGACTCTTGCATTTTGGACACCATACCTCTTCACGCACCTCTGGTCGAACTGTTCTGTCCTGTTTCAAGCTTTGAATTTCAAGGAAAATATTTTTCGACTGCGCATGGATCTGTTGAACCCCCAGATTTGGATCCTGCAGCAGTGTTTCATGTAGCCTCATTGTGATTTCCAAGGCCTCTGCCTGAGTTTTTATCTTCTGTTGCGACAACGCAACCCTTAAGTGCGGCAGGAGCGAAGCCGTCCATTTGTTAGGTTCATGTTAGCTTCATGGATTGTACACTTCTACCTCTGATTGAGTTCTCAAGGTGTCTTGCCTGGTTGCATCACAATTTCTTTGAACCCTAAAATCGATTGTGCTTCAGATTTAGGCCTACTAAATTCTCTATTAAGTGTTGTCTGGATGTCCACTACTCAAGCATTCGGGCTATCATTAGCATACTTCATATACCAGGTCGACGCATGATCATGCAGAGAACAAACCAATGACGCCTTATTCATGTTGTCATCTATAATGTCCTAAGCTTCCCATACAACTTTTACAACGAACCAAAATTATTTTGGGTACTCATTCCGCAAGCCTTTGAACAAAGGCAACTTCACTAAACTCGCCATATTGAACTATGGTGGAGGCGGAGGTCAAACGGGTGAATTCAGAGGTGATGGCAGTGAAGTTGGAGGTGGTGTGGGTGGGGGTGGTATTTGCAGGAATCCTTGCCTTATTAACTAAATACCACTTCGTGGAGAAACTTAAACTATTCCCTCTTTGTCACCTCGTGGAGATGAAATCAACGGTCTATATTCAGGACCCTTTTTTCCTTTTTTTATGTAAGTTTTTCCACTTCGTGTAGCTCTGAGCATCAAGGTAGCTGCATAACCCATTTTTTGCACAATAGCATTTTAATCCAGGTATTCAAAGATTTCACGTGCTTACCTCGCGGTCCTTTGAAAAAGTGCCACTTCACCTCACTGTAGTTGACTGAGGTGTTGACCGCAAATTCAGTTACAAATCCTCCTATGATGCAATTGAGCAAGTGATCGACAGCGTGGGTGATCTTATCCTTTAATGCTTCCAACCTTCGTACTAGCTGAGGGGTCCACACAATAGGACCATCAAGCTTCCACCTTCCTTGGTTATCTCCTAACTTCGTGATCCACTCGTATAGCTCAATCAGTAAGGAGCAAAAAAATATCTCATGGATCTCTTTATATAGGTACCTGTCTAGTCTTTGTTCCTTTTTTAGTCGTTGGTTTATGTTGTCCTGCACCGTGAATTTGTGGATCTTCCTATCCAACTAGTCTATAATCTCTTTCTTAGTTATATTCTAGTGATACGACATCATACATCTCTTATGTAGATTTCTATCTTGGCAACGAAACCATTTGTTAGCTTGAGGGGGCCTGACCCAGGTTCAATTTTAATTAGCCAAACAAATCCCTACACTACTACCCATTTCAACATCATCCCATGGAGTGCGCACCGAAGTCTCACCTGAAGCAGTATGGGGGGATGTTGGAACCAAGTTTCCACAACCTAAGATGGTAGTGATGTCGGTTAATTCCCTCTATTCCTGTCTTCGCGTAGGTCACTTCGCTCTAGGGCTTGGTAGATGAGTCCTCTATTCCATCCTTCAATACCTCCGTAAAAGGGTCCTTCACATAGCCCTAACCCTCGATCTAGACACTTTCATGCTGCTAGGGCAACGTATTGCTTAGATTGTCTAGCTACCTCAAGAATCTTACTTATCTTATTAAATACTCATAGTTAGCACCACATAAACATATATTCTTATATGCATTTAGTTATCCAGCATAATCATATACATTCACGCATCATATAAAGATTATAAAGGAAATTCATACACAAAATGATAAGATGCATTAATTGGAACAAAGACACAGAAATTACAGAATACTTCTCTTTATTAATATCTTCCAAGTGATCACAGACTCTATTCACCTTGTGTACATAGTTGCAGTGGTCCATGCACTCAGCTGCATACTTCTACCCTAGGCCTTTGCACACTCAACTGCAGAGCCTCTACCTACGCTACGACCCGAAACTTAGATTTGTTACTTCAGAGCTATCTCTCTCTTATCTTCTATGTCTCTCAAAAGCTACTTTGAGCTTAGCTCTTTTTATATGGATCTCTTACAACCGAATTTACTTTACAAAACTAAGGGCGGACAACCCTTTATGACTTATGACACCTATGCACTCTGCGACCACAAAATGCAGAGTCTTTACCATTTTATTACAAAATTTGACTCAATCATGGGCTTTTACCCCCAAAACTACTCTTTGGGGGATCTCGTTCCCAAAAAAGCACTATATTCATATTTGGATCCTCTTCGTGAGGCTCAAACCTCATCATATGTAGGTTCTAAGTCGGATAAGGTGGTAGCGCCTCTTTTTCGCTTATCCTCGCTATCAACATAGGACAATCCTCTGTTTCATGATCAAACAGAGTGCAATATTTGCACGATGGACACTGTGGGTTAGTGCAATTGTGGGCATAGTTTCATCTACAATTGTAGTAGATTAACTGTTCCTGACCTGTACTAGGTCCTCCTCCACCTCGGCCTCATCTGTGTCCCTAAAAGATTGTTCGTGCCATCCCCGTGCCTGGTCAGGGGGGCACGTTTCTACTTGAACCCTATAGGTGGGTGTTCTATCCATTATCAATTCATAGCTTTGACAGTTGCGCTCATCATTCCCTACCAACCTACAAAAGTTTCAAAACATTTCTTATGGTGTTTGTACAAACTTTTGCAACAAATTACAATTATCTGTCATATGTTTTCCTACTACCTGACATATAGCGCACCACAATGCAGGTCCTGCGCTTGGTCCTACTTGATCTTTCGGCCTCAAAGGCATCGGTCCTCCTCCTATAATATAGCTCATGAATACTGGGAAATGGTCTTTGTCATGCCCCTAACCCTTGCATTTCAGGCACCATACTTCTTCGCGCACCTCCAGTCGACTTGTTTTGTCTTGCTTCAAACGTTGCATTTCGAGGCAAAGATTTTGCAACTGTGCATGGATCTGTTGAACCCCCATATTTAGATCCCGCATCGGCGTTTCATGCAATCTCATCGCAATCTCCAAGGCCTCTGCCTGAGTCATTATATTCTGTTATGACAGTGAAACCCTTAGGTGTGGCAATAGCAAAACCACGAACCATTCGGAGTGCTATCCATCTGTTAAGTTCATATTAGCTTCATGGATTTTAAACTTCAACCTCTGATCTAATTCCCAAGGTGTCTCGCTTGGTTTCATCACGATCTCCTTGAAACCTACAATCAACTGTGCCTCAGGTTTTGGCCTACTGAATTATTTATTCAGTGTGGTTTGGATGTCTGCCACCCCGGCGTTTGGGTTATCATTAGAGTACTTGATGTACTAAAGCACTAACCAATGTTGCCTTCTTCATGTGATCATCCGTAATGCCCTAAGCTTCCCATATAGCTTTCACAACGAACCTAAGCTGGTCCAAGTCCTCATTTCCCAAGCCTTTAAACAAAGGAAACTTCACTGAATTTTCCATGCTAAACTACAATGGAGGTGGTGGTGATATGGGTGAAGTCACAAGTGATGGTGGTGAGGTTGGAGGTGGTGTTGGTGGAGGTGGCATTCACAGGAATCCTTGTCTTATTAACTAAATAGCACTTCATGAAGAAGCCTACGCTACTCCCTCTTTGTCACCCAATGGAGGTGAAATCAATGGACTATATTCAGGACCCTTTCTTCCTTCGTTCCTGTAAGTCTTTCCACTTTGTGTAGCTCCAAACATCAAGGTAGTTGCATAACACATTTTATCTTAACCCAAGTATTCAAATACTTCAAGTACTTACCTCACGGACCTTTGAAAAAGCTTCACTCTGCCTCGTTGTAGCTGACTGAGGTATCAACCACGAATTTAGTCACAAATCCTCCTATGATGCAATCGAGCCAATGATTGATAACATAGGCAATATTATCCTTAGATGCTTCTAGTCTTTGTACTAACTCCGAGGTCTAGACAATAGGACCATTAAGCCTCCACCTTCCTTGGCTATCCGCTAGCTTCGCAATCCACTTGTATAGCTCAACTGGAAAGGAATAGAAAAAGATCTCGTGGATCTCTGTATATAGGTACCTATCCAGCCACTGTTCCTTTGTCAATCACGGATTTTTGTTCTCGTGTGCCAAGAATTCATGGATCTTCCTATCCAACCAATCTCCGATCTCTTTCTTAGTTGGATTCCAGTGACACAACATCACACATGTCTTATGCAGATTCTGGTCCCGACAACAGAACCATTTGTTGGTTGCGTGGGGCCTGACCCAAGTTCTACGTTAGTTAGCCAAACAAATCCCTACACTATTGGCCCTTTCGGCATCATCCCACATAGCGTAGACTAAAATCTTACCTGAAGCAGAATGGGGGGATTCTAGAACCAAGTTTCCACACCCTAAGATGGCCATGATGTCGGTTTATTCCTTCTATTCCTACTTTCACGTAGGTCATTAAGTTCGAGGGATTTGTTTGTCTAGCCCTTTATTCTTCCCTCCAGTACATCCGTGAAGGAGTATGATTGACCATCACGTAGCCCTAAACTTCCATTCAGGTGCTTTTGCACTGATAAAGCAGTGTATTGAATAGGTTTCCAAGTTATCATTAAGTTTTTAGTTATCTTACCAAACAATCAAAGTTAGCACCTCGTAAACAGATATTCTTACTTGTGTTTAGTTAACCAACTTAATTACATACATTCGCACATCGCATAAGCATTGTAATTGAAATTCATACACAATATGACAAGATGCATTACTAGGAAACAAAGACACGAAATTTGTAGAATGCTTCTATTTATTGATATGTTCAGATGATTACAAACTCTATCTTCCCTGCGCACACAACTGCAAGGGTCCGCGCATTCAGCTATGGACTTCCACCCTAGGCCTCTGCACACTCAACTACAGAGCCTAACCATAGACTTCTAAATAATTTCTCAAGAATTCTACTTCTTCCAAACTTATTACTTAGAGCTTACTTAGCTCTTTTTATACAGTCGGACCATGGGTAGATCTTTATAGCCGACTTATACTTTACAAATTAAGGACGGACAACCCTTTATGACTTATGACACCTTTATGCTCCGCAACCACAAAATGCAGAGACTTTACCATTTTATTACAAAATTTGACCCAAAAAATGTGCTTTTAGCCCCAAAACTGTCCTTGGGGGATCTCGTTCCCGACATAAGGTCTAGTTCTAATATCAAGAATTTTGCATGACTTCCGCAATCATTTTGGCTTGGAATAAATGAATTCCACAGTCATTTATAATTTGAACATAATGTTTGCAAATAACCATATCCCATGCCATATCCTCCTTAGTATAAAATTAAGCATATATAATCATACAAATCATGTATCATGACTTCCATAGTAATTTATAATTTGAGCATATTTGTTTGCAAATAATCAGGTCCCCTTTCACATCTTTCTTAGTACAAGATTAAGTAGATATAATGATACAAATCATTTATCATCCATATGTTCCACATAAGCATGATCATCCATAGATCTCTATGTCTCAATCTTAGATCACCATCCACGTCATACACTTATGTCCAAACTAAGATACCAAAAGAGAAAATACCGATAATATGAGCTTAACCAAAATCAATATTTATCATAAGCACGTATAAATTGTGTGACCTTAACCAAGTATATAGCATACAAGAATATACATAAGTCTAACATACATAATATTTATATCACTGCATCAAAACCACCCTCTCCAAGTGTCATCAAAGCTATCTCACTAAGAAGGGAAACTACATACTGCCCCTCTTCAGCTAAAATTCGCCTCAAGTTTTCTTATAGTTTTCGGATTATATATATATATATTATAATAAATATATATATATAGATATAATATATAAAATTATATATATAATATATATTTGTTGTGTGTGTCTTTCAAGATCGAATCAAGTTGCCAGAAGACAAAAGATACCATTTTTAATCAAGTACCATGTATAGTCATGCCATACTAGATGGGTTTTGACATACACCACAATACATACTATATCGAAGAAATCATTTATTCAAGATTCTTGTATCTAAATACTATTGTTTGTAAATGATATGAAAATGATCTCACATTACAAATGATTGTATTTTCCCTATCTAATGCATTAAGAATTCAATAATTTTTCACATCTCATTCTCTTAGGTTTTTGTAGAAAAATTGTGCTTGCCAACTCACAAATAGCTCCCACATTAGTTGTATAAACAACAATGATGGTCCATCCCATCTCATAGTCAAATTTGCATACAAGATGCATCAAATCATCTGCATACAATTTCCATTGAAACTACGCAACAAAACATGTTATATATATAGCCCACTCTTAATCCCACTTGATTTATGTCTTCTCAATACAATTTTTCCCCTTTTCATTCCGTAAGGCACCCTTGCAATGAAAATATTTAGAATGCAAATATACCCAACAATTGCAAATAATCTCAAGAGAAATACAAGGAAAAAGTATTAAAACTTTAGATCTTTATTGATATCAAACCCTTGAGGTAGGGAAACACCATACAGCTACTCCTTAAGGAAGGAGAACACTCCACAAGCCATATTCTTGTCCATACAATAATCCTTGACATCTCTCATTGGGGAGTCCTAGCGTCTATATAAGCTTCATACATACAATACTATGGGTCATTATCATGGGTCTCTTAATACCATATATCTAATACCTAATAACTGCAAACAATCTCAAGAGAAATACAAGGACAAAGTATAAAAACGTCATATCTTTATTGATATCAAACCCTTGAGGTAGGGAAACACCATACAACTACCTTTTAAGGACAGAAAACACTCCACAAGCCATATTCTTGTCCATAAAATAATCCTTTACATCTCTCAATGGGGAGTCTATAGCCTCTATATAGGCTTCATACATACAATACCATGGGTCTCTTAATACCATGTATAGTCATGCCATACTATATGGGTTTTGGCATACACCACAATACATACTATATCAAATAAATCATTTATTCAAGAATTTTGTATCTAAATACCATTTTCTATAAATGATATGACAATGATCTCACATTACAAATGATTGTATTTTCCCTATCTAATGCATTAAGAATTCAATAATATTTCCTATGTCATTCTCTTAGGTTTCTATAGAAAATTTGAGCTTTCCAACTCACAAACAACTCCCACATTAGTTGTATAAACAAGAATGATGGTCCATCCCATCGCACAATCAAATTTGCATACAAGATGAATCAAATGATCTGCATACAATTTCCATTGAAACTATGCAACAAAAAATGTTATATATATAACCCAATCTTACATCCCACTTGATTTATGTCTTCTCAATACAAGCTTTCCCCTTTTCATTCTGTAAGACACCCTTGCAATGAAAATATTTAGAATTCAAATATACCCAATAACTATAAATAATCTCAAGAGAAATACAAGGACAACGTATAAAAACTTTAGATCTTTATTGATATCAAACCCTTGAGGTAGGGAAACACCATACAACTACTCCTTAAGGAAGGAGAACACTCCGAAAGCCATATTCTTGTCCATACAATAATCCTTGGCATCTCTCAATGAGGAGTCTCTAGCCTCTATATAACCTTCATACAAACAATACCATGGGTCTCCCAATACCATATATCTAATACAATGGGCTTATCACATTATTCCTAAGTACTTGTGGTCCCATACATGATGTGGTTTAACCACTTTATTTATTAACTATGACCCATCACATTATTACATTATTCCCTTGGGTACCTCCCTCTGTACCCCATAATATCCCCCTTAGATGTTGGGATGAGGTCCCCTCGGCCAATTTTGGGGTTAAAATAACCCAAGTTTTGATACATTTTTGTAACTAATGTAAATTTTCCTTGATTTGCAAATGCAAAGCACGTAGATGACTAGGAGTCAAAGGGGTTTCAACCCTTGTTTTATGTAAAGTTGGAGTCAGTTTCAGGATTCACCCATGGTCTACAGATCATGGGATTGTATGAGAAAGGCTATAAATAGGTGTGTCTTAGAGATTTTAAGGCATAATGGATGGAGTCTTAGAAGTACTAGTGATACGAAGAGGGTCAAATAGGAGAAGAAAGGTTCTACAACTGATTGCATAGAGGCCTAGGTAGAGTCTGCAACTGAGTGCGTGGACTTCTGCAGCTAAGTGCGCAGGGTAGTTTCAAGTTTGTAATCCTGAACTAAGATCAATAGAGATATTTCTCGAAGCATTCTTACATATTTTTGTTTACTGTTGTTAATTTTATATGTTATTGACAAATAATATGTTTTATGGAATAGTGATTGAATGTTGCGCGATTTTGTTGAATAATTGTTAATGATGTACACAAAGCATGTTTAGACATTTTCATGACGACCCTGATGCATTCTTTGACGTTTAATAATAACTTAAGTAAATTTTTGCGAACCCTAATTTGGGACTTCTTTTTTATGTGCGTAAGTAGATAGATTGATTGTTAAAGGTCCACAAAGGCTGATCATTGACCTTCACAAAGGTCAAAAGGACATTTGATAGAGTTGCAACAGTGTGCTCTAGGAGTGCATCGATCTATGTGAAGGCACATATGAGGTGCTAAAATACATCACACTAGTCTTTGGATGTAGAAACTTGGTTCTTGCATCCCCCCATACTACATCGAGTGAGACTGCAACCTGCATTACATAGGTTGTTTCTGAAAGGGCTAGTAGTGTAAGGATTTGTTGGTTGGTGCAACTAACTTTGAACTTGGGTTAGGATCCCCTAAACCAACAAAATGGTTCCATCAGTAGGATTGGGATCTACTTAAAAGAGATGTGTGATGTCGCATCATTGGAATATGACCAAGAAAGAAATTGAAAAGTGGTTGGATCAGAAGATTCACAAGTTCGCGGTGCAAGAAAACAAGAATCCATGCCTGTCAAAAGAGGAGTGGTTGAACAAGTATATGTATACAAAAATAAATAAGATCTTCTTTTGCACCTTCCCCATTGAGATGTATGAATGGTTGTCTAAATTAACAGATATCCAAGGAAGGTGGAAGCTTGATAATCCTATTGTGTGGAGTCTTGAACTAGTGCAACGGTTAGAAGCCTCTGAAAACAAGATCGTGTGGGTTGTTGATCACTGGCTCGATCAAATTATAGGAGGATTTGTTAAAGAATTTGCAGTTGATACCTCAGTTAGTTACAATGAAGTGGAGAGAATATTTTCAAAGGACTGCGAGGGAAGTACTTGAGATATTTGAATATGTGGATTAGAATATTGTTGTGTGAAATGCGGGAGATGCCATTACCTTGATATTCATAGCTACACGAAGTGGACGAATCTTGAGAAAACATGAAGGATCGAGATTGCAGTATAGTCCATTGATTGGACCTCCTATAAGTGATGATGAAGGGGCGGAACGGACTCTTCCACAAAGCGATGTGTAGCTAATCACTTAGAGGTTTCCTTGAATAAATCATTCGTCTACTCCACCTCTGCTTCCACCTCCAACGCATACAACTTCACCCACACCTCCACCTCCACCACCACAATTTGACATGGTGAACATGATGAAGCACCAATTTTCAAAGGTGTGGGGAGTGAAGATAGAGATAAGTTTTGGTTTGTTGTGAATTTTGTGTGGACATCATAGTAGATTACTGATGAAAATATAAAGAAGGCACAATTGGTTACCTCTCTATAGGATTACGCGCTAACTTGTTATATCAAGTACTGTTCTGATAATCCTCTTGTATCACTAGTAGAGACTAAGGCGACTTTAAACAAGGATTTTAGTAAGCATAATTCTAACTCACAGTCAGTACTTGTATTTAAAGAAATAATGATGAGGGTTTATGAGACACCGTGGGAATTAGATCAAAGGTTGATTTTTTAGATTCGAGAAGCTAACCTTCATCTCTCAGAAAGTCAACATTGTGAATGGTTTATTGCTTGGCTTCTGCCCCACCTGAGCGTTTCTCTTTCACAACAAAAGATAGGAACATAGGTAGAAGCCTTGGATATCGTGATGAGGTTGCATTCAACAACTATTCAGGATGTGACCTTGTGGGTACAACAGATCCACTCTTAGTTATAGAGCTTCTGCTTAGACTTGTAGAGCTTGAAGAAAGACATGGAGACTAAACCAGAGGTGTGCGCAGAAGTCTGGTGTTTGAAGTGCAAGATCCAGGGGCATGATAAAGACCACTATCCCATGTTCTCAAATTATATTATAGGAGAGGGACTAATTCCCCTGAAGCCAGAAGCTCCAACAGGTCGAGTGTGGGGGCTACGCTATGGTGTGCTATTTGTTAGGTTGCTAGACAATATGCGACGTATAACTGTCATTTACTTCAGAAGTTTTTCCAAACACCCCAACAATTGTTTTTTAACCTCTACAAATCGGTGGGCCATGATGAGATCCATTGTCACAACTATGATTTGATGATGGAAAGGACACCTACATACTAGATGCAAGCAAAAACTCAGCCTCCAGAGCAAGGCACTAGAGGAGCGCGCAAAGGTTATCAGGGACTACGACAAGGCCAAGGAGGAGGAGGACCTTGTAGAGGCTGTGGTTAGGTCATTTGCTACAACTGTAGATAGCCAGGGCACTACACGCAGGAGTATCGGAATCAAATACACCCATCATGTCAATGTTGCAGCTAGTTTTACCATACTATATAAGAATGCCCAATGTTGATAGCTAAAATGAAAGAGAAGAAAGCGCAACCACAATAGCCTATGCAGAATGTATAGATGATGAGAGCTAAGCCCCGCGAGGAAGATCAAAGCATGAATATAGTGCTAAGAAGTGGAATAATGAATAGTGATGATAAAGGTAAACAATTTGAAGAGGACAAGTGGGTTCGCAAGGCCCCAAAAAAGGAAGTAGGTTTTGATTTGAACCGCGTGAAGGAAACATTTGTGGAGGCCAAGAAAATCTTGGCTGAAGCATCCACCGTAGGAAGCTAGGATAAGGTACAGGAACCCAACATGCCTACAGAGGTTGATCCCTCTATATTTACCACGTTTTTGGAGACCTACATAAAACTGTTGCGCAATAGAAAAGTTATGGAAGGCCTGCAGGAGTTAATAAAATGTGCCAACAAGGAGAAGGTACCTGATGGACACTAGGTGGTCAGAAAAATTGGCAAACATAAGGCACGAATAGGGCACGAGATGAGGCTCACCACGCAGATAGGAGATTATGAGATGGACCAGGTCATTTTGGATCTAGGGTCTGATGTGAACATTTTTCCAAGATAAACATGGGAAGGAGTGGGGAGACATACACTGCATTGGTCTCCAATTCAACTCAGAATGGTGAAAAAACATAAAATCATCCCTACGGGATGATTATATGGAGTAACAGTTGACACCAAAGGTGAAAGCGCGATCACCGACTTTGAGGTGATAGAGATTCTCGATGACAGTAATCCATAACCCGCACTCCTGGGAATTGAATGGGACATAGATATGAATGGGGTCATCAATTTTAAGAAAAGGACAATGTCATTTGAAAGGAAATTGCTTCAGGTTGTAGTTCCGTTGGACCCTGCAGAAGGGGCGTGCGATACTGAACCAGTCTGTGATTATGAAGAAAGTGAGGATGAACCGGATCAAATCTACAAAATAATAGCATGAAATTAGAACTAGATCAATCCAACAACATATGGATGGATTTCATGGGACCAGGAGAGTTCCTGCACCTCTAATTCAGACAAAGAGTTGGAACATTGGTAGAATTGGCTGCATTAAGTATCCATGCTGCGGTGCAATATGATGACTAAGTCACTGCGTTGTGTCTCATTGGAGGTAAGAAATTACCCTATTATGTTGGTTTGAATGATGTATATAAGTTTTTGGATGCATTTTAGTGTGAATTTCCTAAGGATCATCACTTCTAATCATTAGATTTAGCCTTGTGCGCTACACCTACACGATGGTGGGGTACGCATAAAGATAGTTTTGATGGATGGAGAGATTACAGAATAATGATGAGGTTACGATGTGGGAACCCTAACACTAGATTGAAGAAGAAATATAGTGGGAAGGATGATCCATGTGATCACTTGGAAAAATGGAATAAAGCATGGGGAATAGAGTTGCAGCCAGAGTGGGTAAACATGTTTTTCCATACTTTGGATACAATTCCCATGAACTGGTATTTGGAGTCGGAACTCCACCATGGCACCGCAGAGTGGGATATATTGAGGGAAGCATTCTTATTGACCTTCATCTTTGAAGATGGCATCACCAACATCGATGAAGCACTACAGGAGATTAAGGTAGTTATCTTCAGAATACCTTAAGAACCTGTGGAATGGATCCAACCAGATTAGAGCACTAAGCTATGCCATGCACTGGAATGATATGATGTGACCACTAAAGAGGAGGATGAAGACCCAAGAAACATTAATAGTTCGAAGGCAAAAGAGCATCGCGAAGTCGAAGGCCCACAAATAGACAACCTGTACATCACTGCACCATTGAAGATAAAGAAGGTAAACATTGGTACTGAAGTAGAATCGAAGTTTGCAAATATTGGAGATTATTGGGAGGTTGGTCGAGTTTAGTTTACGCTAATATGAAGATCACAATGTTGTAGTTAAAGTTGTAGCCCACAACTCTGCCTGAGGTTTGAGAGCAGTGCGAAGTTGCAGTAAATATTGGCATGGCTGCCTTGGATGCCATAGTCGTTGACTGTGCGACATTGCTTGAGTAGGCCATGGAGGTTGTGACCAATCTACAGGAGGATTTGGACCTGTGCACATTGAATACAAAGGTAAGGGTGCAGCAATAGAAATACGATGAAGTCAGGGCAATTGTGCGTTCCATAGCACTAACGCAGTGCCTTGATAAATTGCAGGAATGAAAGAAACTCCTCGCACAGGTGGAGGAAGTGCAGAAGAAGGAGGCCTTGCTAAAGGCCAGGTTGTAGCCTTAGTTAGAGGAGGCTTATCAAGTCATGACTACTATCTAGGATAAGCTTAAAGGGTTGCAACAAACACATCAGATGATGAGGTTGGCCTTAGAAAGACCAGCCATAAAAAAATTGGTTGATGAGGTTTAGCAGGTAGCAACACAGAGCGTTGCCAAAGTTGTAGTAATTCAGGTGCAGCTGGGGGGTCTTCGTAATAAGATCATAGTGCCAACAGAGTGACTCGAGGGAAATTTATGATCTTTGTGTTGGGGGCCTGTTGGGATGATGTCCCATGGGTCAGTTTTGGGATTAAAATAACCCATGTTCTGATACATTTTTGTAACTAATGTAAATTCTCCACGATTTGTGGATGTGGAGCATGTAGATGATTAGGAGTCAAAGGGTTTTAACCCCTTGTTTTATGTAAATTTGGAGTGGGTTTTGTGATTCACCAATGGTATGCAGACCATGGGATTGTATGAGAAAGGCTATAAATAGGTGTGTCTTAGAGAGTCTAAGGCATAATGGATGGAGTCTTAGAAGTAATAGCAAGATGAAGAGGGTTAGATAGGAGAAGAAAGGCTTTGTATCTGAGTGCGTAGAGGCCTAGGTAGAGTCCCCAACTGAGTTCGCTGACCCCTACAGCTGAGTGTGTAGGGTAGTTTCGAGTTTGTAATCCTGAACTAAGATCAATAAAGACAGTTTTCGAAGAATTATTGCATATTTCTGTTTACTACTGTTAATATTATATGTTGTTGATGAATAATGTATTTTATGAAATATTGATTGAATGTTTCGTGATTCTATTAAATAACTGTTAAATATGTACGCAAAGCATGTTTATATATTTTCATGAAGACTCTGATGCATTATTTGACGTTTACTAATAACTTAAGTAAATCTCTGCAAACCCTAATTTAGGACTAATTTTTGATGCACGTAAGTAGATAGATTGACTATTAAAGGTCTGCAAAGACTAATCGTCGACCTTTGTGAAGGTCTAAAGGCCATTTGATAGAGTTGCAGTAGTGTGCCCTAGGAGTGCATCGATCTACACGAAGGTAGATATGAGGCGCTAAGAGACCTCACACTAGTCTCTGGATGCATAAACTTGGTTCTTGCATCACCCCATACTACTTGAGGTGAGACTGCAGCCTGAGCTATGCAAGTTGTTGCCGAAAGGGCCAGTAATGTAAGGATTTGTTGGTTGGCGCAACTAACATTGAAATTGGGTTATGACCCCCTAATCCATCACTAGGTATACTACATTCTACCCCCCTTAAACATGTCTCATCCCTGAAACATATGAAAAACACAAGTAATAAGATTTACTCAAAAGAGTAGTCCACTGGTACCATGCATGTGCATCTAGCCATCCCAGAGACAAGTAATTACTCGATCTAGTTGGTGCCTTGCTCGCTTGAGATGGGAGTTGATATTGGCAGTTCCTCTATGTTAATGTGTTGTCGGTGGATCGTCACACCTTTCTATCTGTCATGGAGGGGTTGTTTTCCTTGTTACTAATTTGTTCCCATCTTCTTGGTTGTTTTCTTGCTGGGTGATACGGGTGGTGATATGCTGAAGTTTTAACTAATGGTGTATATTTCTTTAATTCACAACCTAATTGAGCTTGATTGGTATCTGATACATGTTGTGGCACCTATGGTTGTTGCTTATCTTTCAGTATTAATTCAACCATAGACTCCTCATCTAATGTGTCGGTACCTGCAAAATTTTCTGCTTTAGCCTCCTTGGACTCTACCTGTTTATTGATGGAAATATCATGTAATATAATTTTCTTCTTTTTATACTAGAGCTTTAGGAATTTATTCTGCACATTAGTATTGATAATACCAGCAGATTCCATCCAAGGGTATCCCAAAACAACATCCACATTATCCATATCTGAAGCATAAAAATCAGAATGCAATACATACTTGTCCATAGAAATCTTCAAATCTTTATAAACTTGAACACCCTCATTATCAACCTACGTGTTTTCAATGTGTTTTGCTGGAACTTGCAATTTTTTTGCCAAATTAACATTGATAAAATTATGCTTGCAACTAGGATTTATCAACACAATGATCCTCTCCTTCTGAATACATACTTGAACCTGTAATAAGGAGATACCATAAGAAAATAACCCCTTACATGTCTCATTCTCCTGTCTTCTTGCATGAGACCATTTTTCAAAAAGGACTTCTTCTATTGTTTCACGAGGAAGTCACCACACTAAGTCATCAAGTGAGTACCACCATTTAACAACCTCATCTTTTATATTAAATAGTAGGCAACTTGTCCAAAATTGTTTGGATCGAGGCTTGTGATATTTTATAAATTCTTCAATAGTGGGACCATCATCACGTCCTGTAAAAATTATCTCAGTAGAAGCCATGAAGTAGAATGAGGGTTTTAAAAAAAAATTACCTACTTTATGTGGCAAATTTAAAAGGGATACAACTCAGTTAATATGGCTCAGAATCCTTATTATAGTTTGTTTTCGGAAATGGAATGATCATTCTATATCTTCTTATGCAATATAATCCCAATCTAGGCACTTTAGAACTCAGATTTGTGTTGCAACTATCCTTTCATCACAAAAAATTCTGAAAAAATAGCTGATTTTAAATCAACGATATCTCCCTCATCTAGACTCCGATTCGACCAATTTTTTTTAAAATTTGGTGATTTTTCAAGAGGATCTCAGATATTCAATTATTTTCCCAAAATTCCTCAATAAAAATTGTAAAAAATTATTACAAATCTTCCATCCACGAATTGTCGTTAGAAAAAATTCTGCAACAAAGCTAATTTTAAATTAGCGATATCTCCCTCATCCAGACTCCGATTTGACCGAATCGTTTTTGAATTTGGTTATTTCTCCACAAATAATTGAAATCTGCTATTTATTTTCTTACAATTTTAGTATAAAAGGGTTTATATCTGTTCTTCAAGCCCGCTGCCCCAAAACATTCCTATAAAAATAAAAAAATCTCCCCGTTTTTCCCAAGGAAGTGCTCTGATACCACTTGTAGTAAAATAACCCTGTAAATATATGATAATTAAAATATACCCAATAAATGCAAAAAATATCAAGAGAAATACAAGGACAAAGTATAAAAACTTTAGATCTTTATTAATATAAACCCTTGAGGTAGGGCAATGCGATACAACTACTCCTTAAGGAAGGAGAACACTCCACAAGCCATATGTTTGCCCATACAATAATCCTTGATATCTATGAATGGGTAGTCTCTAGCCTCTATATAGGATTCATACATACAATACCATGGATCTCTTAATACCATATGTCTAATACAACGAGCTTATCACATTATTCCTAATTACTTGTGGTCTCTTATATGATGCGGGTTAACCATTTTATTAATTAACTATGGACCATCACATTATTACATTATTCCCTTGGGTACCTCCCTTTGTACCCCATAATATCCCCCCTAGGTATACCACATTACAGGATATTTCCATTGATAAATAGGTAGAGTCCAAGGAGGTGGAAGCAGAAAATGTTGCAGGTACTGACACATTAGATGAGGATTCGGTGGTTGAATTAATAATGGAAGATAAGAAAAAACTATAGGCACCACAATAGGTATCGATACCAATAAGGCTCCATTAGGTGGTTAATTAAAGAAATATGCACCTTTGGTTAAAAACTCAGCATATCACCACCCACATCACCCCGCAAGAAAACAACCAACAAGATGGCAATGAATTAGCAACAAGGGCAACAACCCATGCACGACAGGTAGAGAGGTGCAACAATCTACCCAAAACACATCAAAATAGAGGATCCATTAGTATCAACTCCCATCTCAAGTGAGAAAGGCACTAGCTAGATCGAGTAATCACCTGTCTCTGGGATGGCTAGATGCATGTGCATGGTAGCAGTGGACTACCCTTTTGAATATATCTTATTATTTGTGTTATTCTTATGTTTCGGGGAAGAAACATGTTTAAGGGGAATGGAATTTAGTATACCTAGGGGGAATATTATGGGGTACAAAGGGAGGTACCTAAGGGAGTAATGTAATAATGTGATGGGCCATAGTTAATAAATAAATTTATTAACATGCATCATGTAAGAGACCACAAGTAGTTAACAATAATGTGATAATACTGTGGTAATGTATGTATGGTGTGGAGAGACCCGTGGTAATGAGCCATGATATTGTATGTGTGAAGCCTATGTAGAGGGTAGAGACTTCCCATTGAAGATGTGAAAGATTATTGTACTAACAAGCATATGGTTTGTGGAGTGTTCTCCTTCCTTAAGGAGTGATTGTATAGTGTTACCCTAACTCAAGGGTTTTGATTAATAAAGAGAAGCATTTCTATATTTTGATCTTGTAACTTCTGGGCATATTTTCTATTTTCATATATTTTCAAGTCAGATCTACTACAATATATCCTTATTCAGAGCACTTTCTTAGGCAAAGTGGGGAATTATTTTTTTTTGTAGGAATTGTTTGGGGTGGCAAGTTTACAGATCATATTTGAAACTTTTGGTGTTAAATTTGCAAAAAAAATATAAGATCTAGATTCTTGGTGGAAAAATACCCAAATTCAAGAAAAAAAGAGCCGAATTGGAGTCCGAATGAGGGAGATATTGCTGATTTAAAATTAGCTGTGTTGCAAAAATTTTTCTAACGACAATTTGTGGATGACATATCTCGAGTATTTTTTTACATTCTTTGTGGGGAATTTTGGAAAAATAATTGCATATATGAGATTCTCTTGAAAAATCACCCAATTTTAAAAAAAAAATCAATTGAATCAAACTCTGGATGAGAGAGATATCGTTGATTTAAATTCAACTACTTTTTCAGAAATTTTTAAAGGATTTAATGGATGTAGTATACCTAGGGGGGATATTATGGGGTATAGAAAGATGTACCCAAGGGAATAATTTAATAATGTGATGGGAAATAGTTAATAAATAAAGTGGTTAACCCGCATCATGTAATAGACCACAAGTAGTTAGGAATAATGTGATAAGCCCATGGTAATGTATGTATGGTGTTGAGAGACCCATGATATTGTATGTATGAAGCCTATATAGAGGCTAGAGAATCCCCATTAAGGATGTGAAGGATTATTGTATTGACAAGCATATGGCTTGTGGAGTGTTTTCCTTCCTTAAGGAGTGATTGTATAGTGTTAACCTACCTCAAAGGTTTTGATTAATAAAGAGAAGCATTTCTATATTTGGATATTTTTATTTCTAGGCATATTTTCTATTTTCACATATTTGTAGGTCATATCTACTACAGGTGGTATCAGAGAACTTTCTTGGGTGACGAGGGGGAGCATTTTTTCCATTTTTTGCAGGATTTTTTTTGGGTGGCGAGTTTGCAGATTAGATCTAAAATCAGGGAGATATCGCTAATTTAAAATCAGTTGTGTTGCAGAAATTTTTCTAACAATAATTCGTGGATGGCGACTCTCCTATCAATTTTTGGAGTTTTTGTGTAGAATTTCATAATAGAGATTGTATATCTAAGCTCATATTGAAATATTACATAATTTAAAAAAAACAATCGGTCAAATCGGAGTCTGAATAAGGGAGATATCGTTGATTTAAGATCAACTTTTGTTTTTCAAAAAATTTTGTGATGGTGGGATAGTTACAACGTGAATATGAGTTTCCAAAGGCCCAGCTCGAGATTTCTATCACATAAAAGGATGCAGAATGACCATTCCATTTTCAAAAATAGGTTATAAAAAGTATTCTAAGTTATATTGAACAATTTATGCCCATTTTAAATTTTCGCCAAATTGATTTTTTTTAAAAACCCTCACTCTATTTTAGACTTCTAGCAAGATGATTTTTACAGGAAAAGATGATGGACCTTTAAAAGTCCTTCGTGTTGTTAAAGGGATGTGCATTAGATAGGACATCACGAAGGGTGGACTCTAACAATATCCATGACAGATGTGCGAAGATTCAAAACATGATGTGAGGACTCATCTTGTCATCTAGCCCTCCTTCTCGCACCAAAAATGTTGACTATGCTAGACCCGCCAACATGTCAGGGGATCTCCTCAGTAAGAAGTCCCAACTAGACCTCAGACTGTTTGGAGTAGGCATCCTAGTAGTGGGTAGTATATTATTGCCTTGACTGTTGTTGCGCGCAGAGGAAAAAAAGATGTCCTTGATGGTAGTAAGGGTGTGACCTTGCAGTAAGTCAAGGAAGGTGCATGAAAGTCTCTAACACACGGAAGGGGGAGTGAGTGCGCCCCTTAGAAACTTGTGATAGCATACATCTTGAAAGGGAACACACAAGCATGAAGACATCACGATATGGAAAGTAGGATAGCCGACGATCCAAAGTGATGGGTTATATCAACGACATTCTTCGATAAGATTCATACAAACACATACGGAATATTCCATACATACATGCGTAAATAACAGCTACATATATCATTAGAGTAATCAGGATAACCGAACTACAATAACAAAATATGTATGAAAAATTTGCCTTTTTTATATTAAAAGAGTGAAAGATCCAGTCATACATACAACCATGACTTCCACTAGCCTCGATAGCAGAACATTACAGTCACTGTCGCCTACTCCTCCAAAGAGATGTACTAGCTCTACATTTTCGAGAAGCTAAGGCTCATTACAATACATTACAAGGTTCCTCTAAGTTACACATATAAGAAGTTTGGCTCCCAAAAGCTTGTACAATGAGTTATAAGGTTCTATAAATAGCAAAGGGTGGGGTGATCCTTGACATTCGCCTTGTGACTCTTCACCTACCCCCATGACTCTTCAACTAGTGCATGATTGTTATATTCAACTATCAAAATTTGGTATTTAAATTTTACAACATGTGTACATTACAATGTGAGACAAAAATAGGCTTGAGTACTCAGACAGTTATGGGAGGCTAACTCTTCATCATCCTCACAATGATCGATGATGGCGAACTGATGCCAAGCTTGGTAGTCTGTTATCGTGTCCACGTGAGTTGTGGTGACATCCTTTTGAAAGGAAACTCTTGCCTCCATTACATCTAGGTAAACTGATTTGGCACCTCTGTCCAACTTATCTCATAGAATGCATATCATGATCTTGAATGCAGTCGAACCAGCAACATACTAATGCATAGTGTCTGCATTGATCTGCAAGTCTGTGTTGGTGGCTATGTGCATCAATTGATCAAACTACATTTCCAGCTCTTGTCGGAATTGGTTCTTTGACATCACCTCGATGAGTATGCCAATGGATGGGACCGCATGCATGTGCACATTGACATCAATGCTTCTGAACACCCATGCATGTGAAGCCTTCAAATTGGTGATGAATTGTGGGAGTTCCTCATAGTTCTGGATCTGAGTCTGGATGTGTGCCTTCAACTCTACCGCCTTTGGCTTCATCGTCTTTGGAAAATGCAATGGGGCTTCTTTGGACCTCATTAGCCATATTTTCATGTGATCAAAAATAGTGTGCAGATCTGACAAGATGCATGTTCTCCTAACATAGTGATGTTGCCAACAGTTGAGATGGAAACCTGACTTATGCATGATGATGAATTTGGAGTACAACTTCATGATTTTCTTGAGAGATAATACTTCATCTAGTATCGCTCTCCTCAACTTTGCTCTGGTGGATGATGTAACTTGCTCTCCTCCTTGCTTGGCTAGTTGTAACTCCTTAGTCGTGCGCTCATTCTCAGCGATGAAGAATCTAACACTCAAGATGATGGCTTAGGAATATGCTTTGGTAGCATTGGCCAATGTAGTGGGATGTTTGTGCACATTGGACATGATCACTCACTCTTCAAACTGCATAGGATATACATGGACATCTAGAGTAGGCACTCTACGTGACTTAACAAATTTGTGTTATGACTCATTGAAAGATATGTTTTTCATCTCCGCTTCTAGATTGTCTACAAGGATTTATGTGTCTCCTTGATTTCTTGGGACATGCTTTGCCTCTGGATCTCGTGAAGCCGGTGGGGTGATCTCTTGGTTCTAAGGCATGTGGCCAATATCCTGATCTGACTCTAGCTGAACCATATCTATGTTGATCTACTCTACCATCTATTCAATCTCTTGAGCCAATTCCTACTACTGCGACTGCTCACCCTGTCTGCTATGTGCCAGCTACTGAATGATTCAATAACCTGTATCGACATAGTTTCATCAACATGTGCATGTTGCACCTCCTATTGTTCCTATCCTTGATGCGCTTCCTTCTCTCTTTTGCACATCTCTTATTCTTCCCTGAGTTGCTGCTTCAACTCCCGCCACTCCTTTTCTGTTTCCTCCATCTTATGTTTCTCTCTTTTCCTCTATGTGATCCTTTTGTCACATTGTCACCTCTTAGCCCCAATCTCCAAAGCCGCTTTCAACACAAGTGGATCTTCTTTGAACTTGTAGATTTTCTTTGCTTCTGTGTTGCCAACAACCTTCCTCTTGCCTTTATCATGTGTAGGTCTGCTACCCTCTGTTATTCCTGATGATGTTTCTCTCTAAGATGTTATTGCCTTCTGCTTTGCTAACCACTCTACAGTTATGTTGACTGGTTCATTGAGCCTTGAGAAGTGATAGCAGTATCTCCATGGGTCTTCCTCAGGCCAATGCCATGCCCCGTGGAACCAAGGATATTTCACTCTCGCACAGTGGTCCTTTACTAAACAATGTGGGTCATATGGATTGAACCTGCTGGTGCGCGAAGGTGAATCTATTGAATTCCTCTGTCTTGACCTCAGAATGCTTGAGATTTTGGATCTCGTACAACTCAATCCACAAAGGAAGAGTGGGCTAAGGTGCCTTCTTCTTCCTGTGCATTCTCATTGAAAACCCTGTCGAGATGTGATATGACACTTCTTGCATGATGAGGTTATCCATGAAAAACTTCGGTAAAACATGCAGAGCTTTATTGACGTTGTACATCCAAGTGAACATGCCAAGGGGTGAGGCATACCAATCTTCTATTTTGATCAATGCCTCCATCGCTACCTATGAAATGCAAGGTAGATCCTACTCAAAGATCATCCTGTACACTAGGATCATGAAGTCGTCTGATAACTATATGATAACTCCATAAAATCTGCATTCGATGAACAACTTACAATAAGTGTGCATAGAGGATTTTGAAGATGTCAATGCCTAACCCAAGCCTAGGAACTGTTGATGGGCATAGACTGCATCCAATATGTAAGAGGACATATATATATTGGCTTGCTGACCCTTGGCCAAATGTCGGGCTTATGTTGCATGTTCGTTCAACCTGAGAGCCAGCATGTTAGACCAATTTCAAGGTCTTCCTTCGCTCGCCAGTTGATCCAATACAATCAGCCAACTCTACATGAAGGTCTCTGTGCTCTCTTAGACATATAAGTAGCATGCAAAGATGACCAAGAGATGATATGCCTTCCATAGTATCCTGGTCTTGTAAACATGGATGTGTGTTATCTTGAACTTGGATGGCTCTTTCGCCTAGCTCTTCAAGATGTCTCTTGAGTTTGCACTACTGCTAGGATTAGTTAAGGGTGTATTCATCGTGATCTTCGAATGTGGTAAGTGATACATCTCCTAAAATTCCTTCACCCTGAAGGTAGAAAGATGTGTTCCAATAACACATCTCAACACCATTTCCTTTGGATCACTATGCGAGACAATCCAGTGGATCATGTTCGTGCATGGAATGCGGGATACCTGCATGCAATCCGGTACAAGCCAGACTTTTGAATGTTGACATAGACCCTGCAATCTTCCGACTTTTCCTCAAATGTGCTTAAAAAGGTGTCATTGATGTCCTACCATTTCATCTTGATCTCCTTGTCTATCAACAACTTAGTGTGTTCATAGATAGGCAAACTCATAGACAATTTCTCAACTGCATCTCCAGTTGCACTCTTGACAGTGTCCTTTGACCCTGCTCTCTTGGAAGCCATTGTAATTGTACCGCTGAGAAACAATCAAACACGTGTGATACCTGGAGCCATAGCAAAACTAATGGAAAGAAATCTATCAGTTTAAAACCAAAAGCAACTTGAGGGCTGACATGCAACACACCGGGGTGACTGACTGGAAAGATTGTGTAATTTTCACTAGGAGACTGGGAGACTGATTGCCAAAACTGCATAAATCATAGTCTATACTGTCAGCGAGCTAACTAACTATTGGAACTGTGCAATGGATAATCCATCTTAGCCTACTAAGGACTGAGATTGCACAATGCCCAGTTTCAATCAACAATGATTACAACTAGCAAATTGCATTTGCACAATTACTGGGGCCAGCAAGGCATTGCCTCTCAGAATTGTGCAATTTTTGGGAGGAAGGTAGAGGCTTCACTCTCATAAATGCACATTGCAAGCTGGTTAAGGCAACGTTCAGGCCAAGGTAGCCTAGACCCACCAACGAGCGACTGAAAACATGAAAATTCTGAATGCATGGAGAAGCTAAGTGAAAACAAGAGTGAATGATCATGCATGCAAACAGTGCTTGAAAGATTTAGAAAAATAGAAAAAACAAGTGAGTGTTTGAAGTGAGTCGCCACAACGGTGATTTTTAGTGCATAAACAATGTCCTACATGCGACAATAGTGAGATGCAATGAAAAACTTGAAACAATGATCCTACAAGCTGACATGCATTAAAATGACAACAAGCATTTATTGAAACTAAGAAAACAACACTCATACAAACTAAAAAACAAAAAGCGACAGAAAAGTAGAAAAAGACATGAAAAGAAGACTTACCCAGAAAAATTTGAGTTGAGTATGTTGAATGCTCCTAGATGTAATGTGGGATGTCAGAGCTCCAATATCAATGTGATGAATGAGTTCTTCAGTCTTGAATAAATAATTTTGATAAGAATGAGGCTTATGATGTGCATGCCACAAATCTAGGAAAAAGCGACACTTGGTGGGAGGTTTCTAAAACGTTTTTTACATGTAACCTCCAACTGCTAAAAATGGATCCCAAAAATCTAGGGATTCTTTTCTCTTTTTTTATTTTTGATTTTTTAGGAAAAGCAGTCCACGCATGCAAATCAAGATTTCTCGATCTTGGAGGGAACTAGCCAACCTGGGAGCACATGCAACAGTTTGCAAACCTGGGAATGACTTTTGTGCAGTTTCTGGGCGGAGCAAGTCCAGTTGTCCCTCATGCATTGCACAATTTATGGACTGAAGCCTTAGATATTAGTCAGAATTACGTAATTGTTTAGAGCAAGCCATTAATGGGTTGCATTGCATAATTTCAAGAGGGAAGGCTACCTAGATATTTTGCACATTTCTAAAGAGAAGCATGTAGCCTAGATGGATTGCACAATTTCTAAAGGGAAGGTTGATTCCCTTCTAGAATTGTGCAATTTTCCAAGTGAGCATAACAACCAAAAACTGACCAAGTTCTGGGATGTCAGCATGTGGGTGGGAGGCAAACAAGTTGACAAGCATAGGCTAGTAAGCCACTGAAACTCAACTGTAGCATATGTACTTGGATAGTACAAGATATGCTGCTAAGAATGGTTGGTAAGGAGGCTCCAAAATGAAGCTAAGGAAAAATTTTGGAGGGTGGTTGTAGCCACTAAAAAACTTGGCGGCACATTGGTAGAACTCCAGCTCTTTGAATGGACCTTGTTTCATGAAAAGCAAGTCTAACTCCTCCAGAAGTATTGTTCGGTCCTCTGATCATCTTGGTTTCCACACTAGCTTGATAGAAAGATGTAGCATTGTTGTCTCAAGGGGTCTTGAACCAAGTTCAAAGTTATTCATGCCAACCTACAAAACCCTAACTGCTGGCCCTTTTGGAAACAACCTACGTAGTCTCACCCAAAGCAGTATTGGGGGATGCTAGAACTAGGTTTCTGCATCTAAAGGCCTGAGTGATGGTTTCCAAAGGTTCTTATAGCTTACATATCCCTTTGCATAGATCTATTCCTTCTGATTGTCAGCCACTACAACTCTATCGAAATGACCTTCATACCTTCACGAAGGTACCTAATTGTACTTAACATGCATAAAAGATACAAATTTACTAGCTTTGTGCAATAAATTGTATATTTTGAAGCCTTTATGACCTAGATCTGCCTTCGTGCAGATCTATCCTTTCCAAGTAGTTAACTACAATAGATTTATTTAATAACTTCCTGAGCTCTGCAAAGGTTGTTAATTATACTTATTATGCTTAAAATTTATAGATCCATCCATTTCACGCAAACATTAATCGTTAATTCACATAAAATAGATCACATAGCGAAGATACATAAACTTAAACATAAGTAAATTATCAAGGCACAGATGCAAAAATTCATCTCAAAATAGTCTCTATTGAGATGTAAATGTTTAGATATAGACTTCTTATCCTTGTGCACCCAGCTGTAGGGGGGCATGCACTCAGCTGCGGACTTACCAAGGTCTCTGTGCACTCAGCTACATGAGCCTTCCCTTGTCGCCTAAGTACAAGAAACAAACTTTTCCTTCCTTAGCACCTTGCCCTTACAATGATTATATATCAAAGGTTATTTCTTTAGACTCGCTATGACTCACTATATATAGTCTTTTCATTACAATACCATGGCCCATGGACCATGGGTGAGTATCAAAACCATCCTATCACCTACCCATACAAGGGACCAATGCCCCTTTGACTCTTACTTATCTTCGCACTCTGCTTCCACATTTTGTGGATACTTTACATTCTTTCACAACAAATATTACAAAAAGTAACTTTACTGACAAAATTTGACCCTTGGGACCCCATCCAACTAGGCCCCCATCACAAATATGGTGACTCACCATCGAGTCACTCAGTTGGTTTCTCAACTTATGGCAGAGTTCATTGAACTACATCTTCAAGACTTCAAGGTCAATTGTGCTATGTATGGTGACTTTCTGCACTTCTTCGACCAACTTCTCTGTAGTTGGCCACTCCATCCCGAGGTGCATGCTCCTCTGTGTCTACTAGAAAGTCTTCAACTTATCTTGGATAGCCAAAGTAATATTGCTCACTTTCTCTATCCATGGTTTAATCTGATCCTTCATACCTTGTTATTTGTGTTGTAGCTCCTTAACCTATGCCTACAACACCTTCATTTCTTGTAAGCGCGTGAAACACTAGACTGGCGCCAAAGTGCGTGCAGTCACCCCGATCTCATCAAATTTCAGTTGTGTCTCTCTAATATCTATATCCAATTTCTGTAGTTTTGGTTCCTCTTGCAAAGTGGTCCATAGCTCCATTGCATGTTCAAAGAGAATTTCATCCTGTTATTGCATTATCCAAGGTAGACATGTGTTCTCTAATGGCTGCACCGTGCTGCTCCTTGACCTCTGGCGGAGTAGTCAGTTGTAGTTTGAATTGCAGTTCTAAGATCTTCATTTGAAAAAGAAAAGTAACTCAGCCTACCTCCTCCTTAGAACGTCACACTGCAACAGCCAATTTCCGAACCTTTGGTGAAGTAGTTGCATCCTCTGGAATGTATAGCTCCAGTACTAAATTACACACTTGTGTAATTATTGCTTCTATGCTCTAGTTTCACGCTGCTAGCTCTTCATTTTCCATAAGAGCCTAAACCTTTCTGGAAAATAACTACTCATTTTTCTTTTTAACTTCGCTAATCACCGATAGCGCGTGCTTTTCTTTGATCCAAAACTCATCCAAGATCTACTCATGAAGCACGTGGATAGTCTAAAGTGGCAACGTAGATAAATTCATACCCACACCCTTGAGATTTTTGAGTTGAGCATTATCTTCCTCTGCTTCTATGCGTAATGTCCCTTATTTTAATGGAATGACTCTAAAGTCCAAATTCTGTTCTATTTCCATTATTCTCTCTCACACACTGTAAGCTCACTTGAACTCGACTCGCTTGTCCCACGCTCGCATGTATTCTACTTGCTTGAATCTCCAACTTGCCTAGATCCTTCTGGATGCTCCCCAGCATCTGCATGTACTGTTGCTCGAAATTTTGCCACATTTTCGTTGTTGTATCTCATACCTTGTCCCTGATCTCATCCAAGTCCCCATTAGTGAGGACCATTGAATCTGCATATGTTAAAATTGGAAACTAGGGCCAAAATTCATGTGGGTCATATTATTCATGGCTGATAATATTTTTATTAGATTCCTCCCATTGATAGGTGTAATATTGATATAAATATCATCCGATTTCGATAAGTATTCATGGAGATATGAATTTATCTTGATTATGGAATTATTATCAAGCCGACCTACAACTCATGTAGGCTCAGAAGCCCAACAGTCAAATCTATTCAAACATCATCATTTGTGTATAAATACAAGAGGAATTTTCCTCATTTTCACTCACTCATCTCATCACATCTCTCTCTCTACTATGCAGAAAAGAGTCTCTTCTCCACTACGCAGAAAGGGTCTCTCCCTCACACTTGTGAAGCCGAAAGCTGCTGAAACTGAAGCTGCAACTACAGAAGTAAAGTTTGACCTGCGTGCACTAGAAGATCTCCTAATCTGAACTATACTATAGGTTCATCTAAACCTTCTTTGAAAGCCCAACTTTTGGTGGTGGAATCAAGTCAATCCGACGGATGGTTTGCTAGATATCGACTACCCTAGTTTGAAGGAACTGTTGAAACTGAAGTTGCAACTACATAAGTGAAGTTTGACCTACATGGACCAGAATATCTCCTCATCTAAACTACATTGTAGGTTCATCTGAACCTCCTCTGGAAGAGGCAACTTTTGGTGGTGGAATCAAGCCGATCAGGCAGTCGGTTTGTGAGATATCATTTGCCCTAGTTTGATGATGAAGCCACTAATGTTGATGTTGCTGATCTAGGGTTTGCTACTAATGATATAAATAAGATTTATTGTACTATTTCTCTCTGCTAAATTATTCAAGATAAAAGAAGATTTGATCAAAGGGTTTCCCCACACATTGTGGGGTTTGTCCCTAGCTAGTCGCCACATCTTGTGTCCCTTGTCTTGGCTTGTTTCTATCGATCATTTAATGTTCTATCTACACTTTACTTTATGTACATGTGATTGCTAATCTATGGAATGTAATAAGAAAAAGAATTAAAATTTTATAAGCATATAGCATACCATAACTTAACATGGTATCAGAGCTGAGGTGAAGACAAAGCCCAAGCAAGAGCAAGAGCAATCACCGAAGAGAAGATTGGCAAGGCTATCCTAAAAGAATTATGGGGTCCTCAACATTCTTTCCTGCCAAAGACAAGATTCGTGAGAAAGCTGACTATCATGGATGGAAGACGTCTATCGACCTAACCCTAGAAGATCAAGGAGTGCTAGGCCATGTAAGAGGCAATATTGTTGAGCCTCCATCAAATGCATCCGTTGTTGCCAGGTACAAATGGAAAACTGGAGAAGTAAAAAAAAAGAAGATCATCTAGGACTCTATTGACAAGCACTTGGTGGCCTACATCTCTTACCTGAACACCTCCAAGGAAATCTACGATAGAATTGTGAGTTTATTTAAAGTTAATGATGCAAATCAAGTTTTGTTTCTTAGAAATAAGCTGAGGGAATCAAGAAGGGTAAAGATGAGAGTATGCAAGCATACTTCTTACGAATCACCGAGATCAAGAACGATCTCTTGTCTATTAGGGAGATGATTACTAATAGAGAAATGGCACTCACGACTCTTGGAGGATTACCACCCGAATGGTACATGTTTAGGACTACTCTTCTGAACAATAATATAATTCCTAGTTTCAAGGAATTAATGGCTAAATGCATTCAAGAAGAAACAAGGGTAGAAGAGCAAGAAATGCCCATGCCTAAAGGTCCTCCTGCTGCCTTGTCTTCTCATGCTAAGAAAAGAAATAATTCTGGGACTAAATCAAAAGGAAAGGCTGGACCTAAGGGTGGAAGAAAAGGACGATGTTACATCTGCGATAAAGTAGGTCACTATGTAAGGGAGTGCTCTGATAAAAAGGACTCACACTAGGACGATGATCAAAATCCCTCTGATGGAAAGCAACGGAATGAAAAATTCAATAGAAAAGGTAAGAGGAGAGCTGGGAATCAAGGAAGAGGATAAGCATTCAAGAAGGCTAGAAATTCCAGGATGTATTAAATGCACCTAACCTCTGAAAGAACCTGGTGTCCATCTCGCAATGGAAGAAAAAGGCTACAAGGTAACCTTCGGTGATGGAAAGGTACGTGTATTGAAAAATAATGTTAAAGATGCCTTTACTCTTGGGTTTTGTGTCGATTCATTATATCAGGTCGATGGAAGTCCACTAGGTATCATGTCTTATGACACATCTCTTCAGTCCAAACTTTTTCATCGGAGGTTTGCTACCCTTCATTATAAAGCTCTACTCGGTGTAAGACAAATGGTGATAGGGATGCCAAAATTTCAAGTAGAGAAAGAAGGTGTATGTCTAGGATGTGCCGAAGGAAAGCTCAAAAGGGGACCATTCCCCTCAAGACAAAGCAAGACCTCTGATATATTACAATTGGTTCACTCAAGCATATTTGAGGCTAGCATTCAGAGGGTGACTACTACACCACATAATCCTGAGCAGAATGGTGTGGCGGAAAGGAAGAACTATATGATTGTGGAAGTTGTCTCTATGGGTAGATGATGTAACAATGCTTGATGTGGAGGAGCCCATGGATCCTATTTATCCACCTGAGCCTTCCTCTTCTAAGAAGAGGCCTTCATGGCTTAGTGGGATAATTGATGATGCTAAAGGACATGCTGCACCCTGAGGAATCTTTCGTGAAAGTAAGAAACCTAACAGGTAGCAGGGATACCTGACCATCATGAGGACAGTTATACAAAATGAGCCTTCGTCATTCTCATATGCCATCAAGCATCAAGTATGGAAGGATGCTATGACCATTATGGAGAATGATGTCTGGGAAGTAGTTCCCAGTCCCCAGGACAAGACAATTGTTATTCAAAATGGCTTTACAAGATAAAGCATGCAACAGATGGAAGTACGAAAAGGTATATGGTTCGTTTTGTTGCTCGTGGGTTCTCCCAAAAGGAAGGTATAGACTATGATATTTGCAGTTGTTGCCAAATATACGACCATCCTCTTGATCATAGCCCTTGTGGCTTCACAAGGATGGAACCTACATTAGATGGATGTCAAGACTGTATTCTTGCGGTTCGATCAAAGAAGAGGTCTATGTGGAGCAACCCAAATGATTTGAGATTTATGATTGAAAATCTCATGTATGTAGGTTGAAGAAGGCTCTCTATGGGTTGAAGCAAGCACCCTGGGCATGGTATGATAGGATCGATAGCTACTTGATGAAGCTAGGATTCACTAGGAGTGAAGTCGATCCTAACCTTTACATTAAGGTTGAAGATGAAAAACCTCTTAGACTGATGCTATATGTGGATGACCTCTTTCTAATAGGTGCATACCCTCTCATTCACAAATGTAAGAGGGAGTTGGCTTCTAAATTTGAAATGAAGAACCAAGGACTTGAAGTGTGGCAAAAGCCAAGGGAAATTTTCCTATCTCAAGGAAAATATGTGGTGAAGATTCTGAAAAGATTTGGTATCATGGACTGCAAGCCTGTGACTACCTCGAGGATCTTAACTTTCAGAAGTTATATGGTAGTGATGTCAGACTAGCATTGGGAAATGCCTCTGAGTTTCAAAAACTCATTCACGTTGACGTTCTTGGTGAACCTCCATCCGAACATATGTTTTGTAGTTAGCATTGTGAGCTCATATTTGGTTGAGCTTCACTAGATTGGTGCCAAGAATCTTCTGAGATGTCTTTAGGGCACATACTCTCGTGGATTGAGATACACTACCAGAAATATGAAACTAAATGATTATTCGAATACTGATTAGGCAGGTAGTGTGGAGGATCACTGGAGCACTTTTAGTGCTATTTCTCTTTGGATTCTACTTTGATATAATGGATGAGTAGGAAGCAGAAGTCGGTTTCCATAAGCACCACCGAGACCAAATACATATCTATGAGTATGAACTCGTATGAAGCTGCCTAGTTGGGGAAGCTCTTCAGTGAGCTATTTGAACTCATACCATTATGATTCTCTATAACAACCAGAGGTGGGATTCGATTATTAAGGAATCCCATATTCATCGATTACTCCAGCAAATAGATATCATCTGGGATATGGTAAGTCGATGAGCAAGGAGACTCCATCACATTAAGATGATGTACAAGTCGATACACCTTGTCAAAGCCTCGAGGAAAGATCTAATCTATGATTTTCCCAAACGACTTGGAGTCATCAAGAAACCCTTGTACAAGGGTCCTGCATGTTGCATACATTGAGCTCTAGGAGCTCTGAGGGCTTGCAGTTCTTACTAGAGCAACATACAACCACAGGGTGACTCACCCTCCCCTGGTGGTGTGCACTAGAACAAGATGATTCGATCTCTTTTGGGACAAGATGATTTGCTCTCTTGTGGAACAGGATGATTTGCTCTCCTGTGTAGCAGGATGATTAGTTCTCCTATGAGGCCTAGATTGATGTGTTCTCCATGGTGACTGTAGCAGGCTTGGTGTGTTCTCCTATAAGGCCTGGATTGATGTGTTCTCCATGGCGGCCTGTATTGATGTTTTCTCCATGGTGACTGTAGTAGGATTGATGTGTTCTCCTGTGAGGCTTGGATTGATGTGTTCTCCATGGTGACTGTAGCAGGAATGATGTGTTCTCCATGGCGACTGTAGTAGGATTGATGTGTTCTCTTGTGAGGCCTAGATTGATGTGTTCTCTATGGCGATTGTAGAAGGATTTATGTGTTCTGCTATGAGGACAGGATCGATTAGTTCTCCTAATGAGGCATCCTACCCATGCAGTCTGGGACTCATAGGAAGTAACTCTCATCTGATCAATGAGCAGGGAAATGAAATTAGGGACCATAGTAGTACCGATGGATGCGTCGTTGTATCTATTGCACTCCCTATGCTAGGATGACCTTCATTGATCTGGGATCAATGATACTAGTCTGGGACCAGTGGTAGGTGTTGGAGAGGTAAATCCCCTCTACGGATAGAGGTGATCCCTACTAGCCCAGAATGGGTCTAGCAACAATCAATCAATGCTACTCTGCAAGCTCCTAGTTGCAATTACAAAGTGGGTAATGAACACCTACTTGGATTCCAGCGCTATTGTTTGATGAAGAGATGCCGCTCTCACTCCTTTGCTCTGGTCGGTCACGATCCTCCACTATCCTCGCGGATGGACACCTGCACATGCAAAGAGAGAACAAACACAAACGTGAAATCTAGTAAAAGCAACTATACATCAGTCAGAAAGGATGTAATTCACATTAACCATTATAGGACAAATGAGAATGGAACCATAACAGTAGACATCTATCTTTTATTAATCAAAAATAGAGAAAGGTACAACCAATGTTCTGACGCTGAGTCCTTCTAAAGAGGGTCCAGCCAGCAAGTCTCATAAGCATTCACCCTTGGAGGTAGATCTCCCAAGACAAACAACTCTCTCTCTCACACAAGGCAACAAGAGTTCACAACCTTCCTTAAGCTCTCTAGCAACCCACACTTAACACACCAACTGCCTATTAAGAGCAGCACTAAAGCACTATGAATTCCTCTATGTCAAAAGCTATATATCAAAAACTAGTTGCTCATGGCAATGGTGGAGGCTTATAGAGGAGAAGGAGTCTCCATGGATGGTGGAAGGATAAGATTATCTCCAAGAAAGGTGGTTCATATGACGAACAGACATGCCATAGAATGGAGGGTGACATTCACAAGGCCAACAACCAGGTCTGGAGTCATCTGGAAGGCTGGCTGTTAGAACAAACTCGCCCAAACAGGATCAGCGCGGGTGCATAACTGGACTGGCGCGCTGACATTGCATCTCAATAATGGAGGAGGTCTGGTCAGCGTGACTTAATACAAACAGAGGATGCGCTGTCTATGAAATTCGATAAGCGCGGGAAACCCGTGTTCTTCCGCGCTGGCAGCACACCAATTGCACTATCATCCGCTAGTCAGCGCGGTTATTTCAATAACAGTCGCGATGATCAAATAAAATTAGGCTAAGAGGGTTATTTGGCAATTTCAGAGAGCATGAGAATGATGGATTTGATTTCATGACACAGTAGAGGTACTGACAAGGAGACAGTGACAAATTACTGTGTAACAGGATGCCCCCCTAAAGCATGAAGCCTGAGAGAGTGGGAGGGGTGAAATGCTTTACAAAACTGCTGAACCAGAACACCACCAGGAAGAACCTGCACGTCGGTACAACTGATATCTCGATTACATGTAGTCTAGGCATGGGCGCAGCCATCCAAAAGACATATGAATAAGGTCTGTGGTATGGACGCAGCCACCCAGCTGAAGAGGCCATGATGATAAAAGGTATGGTCGCAGCCATCCTAAAAGACTCAGGTATGGGCGCAGCCATCCATCAATGAGTCATGTGCTCCATCCAAACCCGAACAAAGTACAAATCCAAACATGTGAATACAAGAGTCGAAGTCAAACATGCTTGAACATCGTCTGATTACCAGCCAATGATGAAAGTTGTTAACAGACGCGAGAGGTGCCACCAATAATGACGATGGTCCTCAAGGTACTATAGGTACAATCCACGGCATGTGAATGAATGAGCCGGTGTCGAACACCCGTAGAGTCATCCGATCGGAGGCCAATGATGAAAACCTCGCGTCATACACGAAGAACCTGCCATTGAGGCATGCAGGCTCCAAGGTACCTGAAGGGAGTCTCTAGGTCACTTTCCTGGATAATAAGCTGAAGTCGACAGGAAGTGATATTCATCGAAGGTGGGCCATAATGTTTCCCACATCATCGACACGAGACGGAAAGAGACAATATGTTTTGTGTGAGATATCGGAGGGATGTTACACTTTGCAGAGGCCAACTTCTCTTGAACATATCAGCGGCACAATGACGGATTTGACAGTATTTGAGGTCAAATGATCAGAGGTCGTGATGACAAGACAATGAGTAGATGAATGGTCAAATAGGATAACCCAAACCCATGGAGGCAAATGTGAAACGAGATGAGATGTCCCCACCCAGACACGAATGCAAACAGTGCCATGTTCAAGAGCAACATACTGCCGATGACGACAATTATGGTTCCTTTATTTCCCCCTACCATTTCTGGCGAGTACCCCGGTTATTTTTGGATGACAAGTTTGACGGGGATAGCATATGCTTGAGGAGCATCATTTCGACGGAGTCCGATGTCATTAAGTTTTAACGAGTCTGACAAAAGGAGAACTCAGTGCCTTTTCCTGTTTAGAGAGTCTGAAAAGATGGCAGAAAAGCAAACTCCAGGGGGGTGCTTTTTCGTAAAGTTGTGGCTCTCGAGCCCGAAAAGGTATAAAACGATGCTCGAAAGAACCGCCCGATCATTACGACCGAGGAGTACTTTTCGTAAATAGTGACTTCGACCCGAAAAAGTAAAAAAGCGGTCGAAAGTACGTCGTTTTAGAGCCAATAACGAGTGCGAAACGACAAACACCCGGCGATCTTTGTTAATTTAAACGGTCGAAAAAAGAGCTTTAAAAGCGACCGCCTCTCGTTCCTTTTGACGAGATGAAAGGAGGCTTGGCTATCTTTTCTTGTTTTATGTCGGAAAAGAGCTTAAAGAAGACATTTTTTGGGACCAAGTGTATACAGACCCATTGTGGCTTCGCCGGTTCCAAGGACCTGCACAAGAAAACCACCCGCGTAAACCCGTTCGATATGTTGAAAAACATAGTAAAACATGCATAAAGGCATAACATAGTGACGTTAGCAGTATATTCATGGCAAAACATGACAAAAACCCACTTTTATAAAGTCAATTAAGAACTTTTTACCATAAATAGGGGGGTAAAAATCATTTTTTACCATTTTACCATTTTGAGCCCTGGAGAACGTTGTGGAGCTACAAAGTTGATGGAGCAAATTCCTCATCATGCGGACACCATCCTTCCGACAGCTTGTTCCAGGTAGGTTCCTCTTGCCTAGCGATTTGTTTTAAATCCATTTTTAGGCACTTTCACCTTGGGATTTGGCCGTTTGGCTGAATTCTTTGAGCGTTGGTGTGCTCTCGGTCAGCGCGGATTCGCCCATCAGGTCCACGTTGATCGACTTAATTAACACACACCACTTTCTGGGTCAGCGTGGAAAACCCGTGTGCTTCCACACTGACCCAGGGAAAAGACAAAGGGCCGCCATTATCAGCGCGACTGTTTTAAAAATAGTCGCGCTGGCACCGCGAAAATTAGTTTTTAAGAATTTGAATGGATAATTTTCAATGGCTGGCAGTCTAATGCTTTTGGGTGATCATGCAGGACACAATGGCCTTTGTGTGGCAAGAGAGGGCTCATGACAATGAAGATATTGCCGCTTTTGCCGATGCAGGATGCCGAAATGCAATGCGGGCATGCGGTTTTCTAAAATTTTTCCTCACTCCACGCCTGAGGGCACAGCCAGACCTTCTAGAGCTCTTAATCATAGCTTGGAATCCAGTGGATGGAAAATTTACGATCCGAGGCCGTGACATCGAGTTTGATTCCACGGATATCTATTTTTTGACTGGATTGTCATGCCGGGGTGTGATGCCCATCCTGGAGGGGCAGTGACCCAGCGGCGAGACGCTTGATCAGTTCATGGCTCGGGTGTGTCCACAGGCGCACAAAACACGGAGTGGGAAGGTAAGCATTCCATCAGTGGGTGCCGGTGACATGGTCCTTCGCACCATACTCTTCCTGGTGACACGGGCAGCAGGCAGTCTGGCCAATCATGAGGCCTCAAAGGTCCACCTATTGCTAGCTCTCGAGTGTTTACAGCCCACAGTTTTCAACTAGGCAGCAACAGTGACGACCAGTATGAAGAGACAATTAAGCAACTGCCGACGTGGAGAGTCGAAGCAGTTTGGCTATGGATCACTCTTACTTCCGCTCATGTTCTAGCGGGTGCCGGCCCTTCAGCTACAGACCATGGTGGTGGATCCGCCTAACGGTCCATGGGAGACGAGGGCCACTCGATGGGCCCGGGTCATGCCACGTGGGGGTGGCGGCTGCTCAGTGTTGTGGGATGTTTTCTTTCGAGAGTGGATAGATCGCCAGGTTATCTTCGTCGAGGACTGGCCATATGCCGGTATCGACTTCCGTGGTGATCCCGACATGCCACTGCCTGCGGGAGAGCAGTGGGACGATGGAGGTAAAACACTTGATTTCTTTTTGATTTTTATCTTTTGTAATGTTTTTAAATTTTTCATGCACATGTCCTAATAAACGATATGATATGCAGATGTGGGACCTACGAGACCCCTTGTCTTGGCTTCGGAGGCACGGAGAGAGGGACAAGGCGCTGCGGTCCTGGCCCTAGCTCCTCCAGTAGGCAACATGATGGAGACTGTGGTACACAACCTTGAGGGCTTACTGGCAGGAGTGCCAGATTATCAGGGGATTGACGAGGTCCCCATAGCTTCTCAGATTCATACAGTGGGTGTGGAACCCAGGATGCACCGCCTTTTGAGGCGGGTGGCATGAGCAGTGGCATGCTACAGAGAGCATAACCTACCATAGTAGATGCCTAGGGTTCATTTTCCACTGATGTTTTGAGAGACATACGTCTCAGATGTACTGAGGACGTTGGCTTTACTTTGGACATGTACACTTATTTTTTGAGCGCCTTAGTGTGCCACACGATATATATATATACATGGTGTTTTTATTGTATCTTATGCTTCTCATGTTTTGTTGATTTACATATTACGCAAATGTCTGTCTAATACATAATTAGCCAATGCATCAGTTACTGCATTAAGTCTTCTTGGAATGTGATGATAAGTAATGTAATCAAAATCTCTTTCCAATATCTTAACACATAAATACAACCTTAAAATACGATGATCTCTGATGGAATATCGTCCGTTGAGTTGGTGGACTACAAGCTATGAATCTAAGTTTACAACCAATCAGTGGATTCCGAGGTTAAACGCCTCGGCTAATAATTCAATTACAGCACTATATTCAGCCACATTGTTTGTTGTACAACCTAGACACATGCCTTGAATACCTACTAACTCACCATGAGGATCGTAGATCACCCATGCCGCAGATGACAGATTGCGATAACTGCAGGAAGCACCATCAGCGAAACCAACGTAAGGTGATCCAGACATCTATTCAAGAAGAAAAAAGACACAATAAGTGGAAATCACACCGACACACTAAGACAAAAATCAAATAAACATGCACACACACACAACACACTGTAAAAAAGCATATGCATGCAAAAAATAAACGAGAGAGCACCTGGACTCAGGCGTAATATTTCTTAAGATACAGCCCATTGCGGGGCTTGTCCAGGGGATTGCCTTCATAATCGATCAGCTCATAGGCACATTTTTGTAGAATTCCTTTTACAATGTAGGGCCCATGCCACATTGGCTCGAGTTTTCCTGTTCCTAGCTTATCATTAGCCTGATCGTAGAGCAGTACTAACTCTCCCTCGACGAAAGAGCGGGGATTAACAGAGTTATCGAAGTGAGTTTTCACTCGCTTCTTTTGAGCTTCGATAGCTAGGGAGGCTAGACGACGTGTCTCGTCTAGTTGTTCCAAGTAAAGAAGCCGCTATTCTACAGGAGTAGTCTCGGGAAGTAACTCGACGGCTAATTTGAGTGAAGGAATCTCACACTCAATGGGAAGGGTTGCCTCCAGTCCATATACTAGCTGAAAAGGGGTGAAACTGGTGGCATCCTTCACGAAGGTCAGGTAGGCCCACAAAGCGGAAAACAACATCAAATGCCAACTAGACTTGTGCATGCCAATAGTTCTCTGAAGCATCGTGACCAAGACTTTGTTCACGGCTTCAACCTGACCGTTTGCTTAAGGATAGTATGGAGTGGAACTATCATGCCTAAGTCCTAGTTGGGTTGTCAACTCGGCCATCATATGATTACGGAAATGTTTTCCGTGATCAGTGACAATGGCTTGTGGAACTCCAAACCGAGAAATAACATGGTTAAAAAGAAATGCGCCGTGGTATGACCGTCTTCCGACAATGTGGGCATCGCCTCGACCCATTTTGTAAAGTAATCTACAACAATGATGATGTAACCATGCCCCCCGGCCGAGCGAGGGTTACATGTCACATAATCGATGCCCCATTTGGCAAAGGGGCCTACGGTCACAACGGGGTGCAGCGGGGCAGCGAGCGCACGCATCTTCCGTTGGTAAATCTGACATTCGTGACAATAACGGACGGCAAGAATGCAATCCTTGAAAATGGAAGGCCAGAAGTAGCCAGCACGGAGGATCTTTTGTGCGGTGGCATATCCAGACATGTGATCGCCACAAGCACCGGAGTGGCAGTCATTTAGAACTCCTTCAGCTTCTTCGAAGGTTAGACATCGACGAAGAACCGAATCAACACCAAGGTGGTACAGGGTGTCCCCAACTATGCGATATGGCTGAGCTTGGTGACGAATCCGTCGACGAGCGTCTTTCGAGGTCTCGGGGCGGAAGGAGGACATCTGCAAATAGACAATTATGTCCCCATACCATGGATCGAGGGTGCTGATAAGGATAAGAGTTTCATTTGGAATAGACTCCTCTATCTGCGAGGAAGTAGCGACGGATGGCAAGGAGCACAAAATTTCAGCAAAAACGAGTGATTTCTTGGACTTGGCCGCAGTAAATTCCAAGTCGAACTCTTGGAGGATCACGATCCACTTTGAGTATTTGCCCCCCAGCAATTGTCGTGAAAGAATGTAGGTCATGGGGTTAAAATCTGAAATCACTGTCGTAGTATGCAACAGAATGTAGTGACGGAAGCGTTGGATGGCGCAAACCGCGGCGAGAGCCAACTTCTCGACATATGCATATCGAGTCTCCATATCTAGTAAGTTGCGACTAAGATAATAAATGACATGATCGATGCCATCATCGTCGTCCTGGACCAAAACCATGCCGATAGTGGTATCAGCAGCGGCCAAATAGAGTGTATAGTCACGATGGTAATTTTGAAGCTGCAACAAAGGGGCGGAAACTAGGAGATCCTTGAGATGAGCAAAAGACTCCTCGGCTATGGCATCCCATCGGAATGGGGTGTCACGCTTCAGTAACCGGGTAAAACCCTTTGCCACTTCGGCATAGTTTGGGATGAACCGTCTTAGAAAATTAGCTTTTCCCTGCAAACTCTGTAATTGCCGCAAAGTAGCAGGGGGAGGAAGATTCACAATTGCCTCGACTTTAAGGGGATCCAAACGGATGCCCTCTCGGGAGACGATAAACCCGATAAGTCGACTAGATTCGACGCAGAAGACACATTTGTGCAGATTTAATCAGATATTATAGTGTCGACAACGAAGAAAAATCTCACGAAGATGCGATGGGTGGTCCGCGCGCTTAGCTGAATGAGCGGGAAGGTCATCTAGGTAAGGCTGTACAATGTGTCTGATATTGTGGAAAGCATAAGACATCGCACGCTGAAAGGTAGCACCGACATTTTTAAGGCCGAATGGGAGCTTTTTGTAAGCAAAGGTGCCCCAAGGACAGATGAAGGCCGTCTTGTGTTGATCAGCCGGAGCGATATTAATCTGGTTGTAACTAGAGAAGCCGTCCATAAAAGAATATATCTCGCTGTCCGCACACTCGTCAATGAGTTGATCAATGAATGGCGTGGGGTAGTTGTCCTTTGGGCAAGCTCTATTAATGTTGCGGTAATCAACGCAGACATGAATGGTGCCATGTTTTTTGTCGACAGGGACAATATTTGAGACCCATTCTGTCAGTGGGATGGGATAAATAAATCCAGCCTTAAGAAGTTTTTCAACCTCTGCTTTGATGGCTGCCGCCTTACGGGGGTGCACGGGACACAAGCGCTGACGAACAGGTTTGGCCCCGGGATACGTTGGTATCTCGTGCACTACTATGGATGTATCAATACCGGGCATTTCTTCATAGGACCATGCAAAGACATCGCGAAATTCGCGAAAAAGTGCGATATAAACCTGAATCTCCTCAGGAGTGCAGGTGACTCCTATGTAAATGTTCTCGACGATCCCTGGCTTAACAGAGATGTCGATAGGTTGCGTTTGCGTGATGTTCCCTAGATTTCCTTCGGACGATGTGTGATAAATCTGAATGGGCGTCTGAAGGGGTTGAGAAGGGAGACATGGAGCAAACCGCTCAAGACAAAGCAGTGTTTCCCGAAAGGTAGGGAGAAAGGAGGAATGGTGGTGAAGAGGAAACCACATACGTTCGTCCAGAGACATAGTCTCTATAATAGCCTCATCGGAAGGAAAAATTTCCTTCAATGGATCTGAGGAGGTGTATTCTCCTAACCAAGGGGGGAAATCATCTGAGTCGAGAGCCCCACTCGTGACAGTGGGTTGATCATGAGTGGCCGATGCAGCAACAATTTCGATGTAGTTGAGCTCGGCTGGACTCAACGGCATTTCCTCACCCCAAGGTTCTACCTGGTCGATGGAAGGAAGAATCTAAGGATCAAAACGAACCGAGATCATAGAGATCGAGGCGATGTTGGGAGGTGGGAGGTAAAAAACACCCATAAGGGCGGGTTCTTTGAAGAGACCGGCTCCCACGCTTTCAAATGGAACTGAGGTATGCTCAACGAAGGGTACGTTTCCCTCAGAAGAGGAAGCGAAAAAAGAGAGTTGATCAACCGTGACAATTTTCCCTTGATGGGGGAAACGAATGACACGGAAGAGAGACGAAGCTACAGCACACATAGCATATGTCCAGCTCCGGCCCAGAAGAAGGTTATAGGTAAGACTTGCGTCTACAACTTCAACTTCAACTTCTACAGTCTTCCCTTCTAAGGTAATCGGTAGCCATTGAAGGATACCATACGGTCGAGACTCTCTCCCGTCGAATGCTTCCAAGGTCGTTGGGCACTGACTCAATGTCGGAGACCCGATGGCTTTCCAACATGCAACGGACATGATGCAGGTTGAGGCACCCTCATCAATGACTGTACGATGGATCGTTTTAGAATTGATGACGACTTGTATGAGGAAAGCTATCTGATGAGGCAGTCGCGGAACATGACTCTCGAGATCGAAAGTGATTAAATCCGAGTCCGCTGGGTCTATGCCACCGATGGCCGATAGCAGGGACTTCCTCTGGGAGGGGCAACTTTGAATGACCTCCAATGCAGACATGGCAGACGGAGCCTGCGCTAAGTCCTCCACGATGCTATAGTGCTGGGCAGCACGAGCATTCGGGTTATAGGAAGACCTCTTGAGTACCCCTTTGGGAGGGGGACGGATTGTCGTCTCGGCACTCGGTCTCTCAATATGGAGAGGGCCCGAGCTGGACGGAGGAGCACTTGAGGGAACCTCTGGCTCCTTCCCGGCGGACGACGGATAATCCTTAGCTCGAGTTGATACCCATGAATTAGGAATTAGTTCCAGCCATGAAGACCTGGGAACCGAAAGGAGAGGATGAAGAAGGATCAGCTACCATCTGGGTTTGCTGAGAGGGAAAGGGTTCTTTCAAAACAGCAGGGATCCCTTGAGCACCTTTCAACAACCGACTAACTTCGACCCACCTAGGGCAGTCCTTGGTATAGTGGTCTTCCTCAAAAATGAGGCAAGGATACTTAGGCTTGCGCTTAGCTCCTTCCTCACGAGGAGGTTTAGATGATTCCTGCTTGGTTTGATCGGACTTATTTTTCCCTTTCCCCTTCTCCTTTTTCTTGCCTTTCGAGGCCTTTCATGTCGTAGAGGACTGAACGGCATTGACCTCGAAAGTGTTACCGGAAATTACAATGCCCTGGGAAGAGTTTTCGTTGGGTGAACTAGACTTCTGCTTCCCAGAATTGGATGACTTTTTAGAGGCCTGGCCTACAGAGCCAATGACTCCATCGACAGATGGCTTGGGCGGAGCCTTGGATGTGCCGGGCCTAGGGGCGTCTGGCAAATAATCATACAAAGTACCAGACTGAGAATAGACTAAGCTAAGGTACTGAGCGCGCGCGATTGCTTGCTCTTCAGTACGCATTGCCCCCCATAGCAATGTCCCGCGCAATCTTGGGGACCAAAGGAGGTAGAACTAGTCGGTGAGGAAGGAAATCAGGTATCCAGAACGATAACCTGCGACGCCGTCTCCCTTCATTTGAATATGATCGGAACTTGGTAGCAGTGTCCTGCTTAAGAGCGCAAAGGAGATGAGTTCCCGTTTCTCATACCGAATGGGTAACTGAAATGTTGATTCAAAAATGCCATAGCAGTGAATTGAAATTCATGGAATGATGCACGAAGACAATTCGATTATACCATTTTGCTGCCGAACCAGTGGAGGGTCCTGCTGAAAGAGGCGAAGTCGGATCGAGTCATCGATCCATGGAATTGACGAACCCCATAAGTGATACGTCATGACATGAGCCTGAGGGTCCTCTCCGGCCTTCCCATCAAATTTGGGACAATCACTAGGAATTTTAGTTGGAACTGGTGGCCACTATGGGTCGTGTAGAATGGGATCATTCGTCAACTTCGACACATCGAGTAGTTCCAACGTGCCTAAAAATGGTAACTGCGGATTAAACGACATTTGCGGCGGATATGAGGTGGAACCAGAATTCCACCCAGCTCCAGGTTGTCCCCATTTTCCTTGTCCCGATGGACCAGGTCCGTAAGGGCCTTTTCCAGAAGGATTTTGTCCATAGGGGTTGTTCCTGGAACCAGGTTGCTGATTCTGCCCCCCAGCACCCCATTGGTTACCATATTGGCCAGCCGGTTGTTGATAATTCGGTTGAGGATTACCCTGCGACTGTTGGTAATTCTGATAAGGGATATATGGATTCTGTCCCTGGGGTTGCTAGTATCCGTACTGAGCCTGTGAACCAGGCGGCATTTGATGGGATTGATACCCATCAGAATGTTGGGGTTGGGATTGGTACCCACCCGAATAGGGAGGCTGGACCTGATACCCGCCAGCTTACGGAGGCTGGGATTGATACCCGCCTGAGTACGGAGGTTGGGATTGATACCCGCCCGAGTAAGGAGGTTGGGATTGGTACCCACCTGAATACGGAGGCTAGGATTGATACCCACCTTGATATGGATGTTGGGATTGAAACCCACCTGACAGAGGAGGTCGGGATTGGTACACGCCTGCATGCTGAGCCGTCTGGCCAGAGGGTTGTCCTGGTCGGATTGGGGGCGGCCCTGCTCACCCAGAAGGTCTAGCTTGCTGGGTGAGAGGCTGCCCTTGCGCAACCGAGGTTTGTCCTTGTTGACCAGAGGGTCGCTGAGTGGTAGGCCGGCCTTGCTGCACGTAAGGTTGGCCCCCTTGCCCAGAAGGGTTACCTTGACGGTTTACGGGTCGACCTTGTTGTCCGTGGGGTTGTCCCTGGTTCCCGTAAGGCTGCCCCGAAGGGTAGCCTTGTTGGGTACCTGGTTGACCTTGTTGGGCGTTAGGCTGTCCCGGGTTTCCTGAAGGTTGCCCAAGATATGTAAACGCCGGACCACTAGAGACCAAAGGTTGTCCCTGAATGGGTTTTCCTTGTGGGCCTCCCTGCTGACCTGGGTAATTCTGACCAGCATACTGCTGCCCATAATTAGGCTGCACGTAAGGCTGTTGACCCTGGTAAGGTGGTCCTTGCTGTCCTTGCCTTGGATAGTACTGGCTGCCACCATACCTGGTGGTGCCCCAATCCACGTTCAATGGAACGGAAATCTCATCATAAGGAATTTGAGGCAAGGAGGTGTACAAATAATGATTCTCGGCATCATAGTACGGGCCTTGACCATCCAGGTTCTGGAAATTACGCAAGTATTCAAAATATGCCTCCTCTTCCATCATATACTCGGAAGCAGGAGGAGCACCGCTTGCGGGGTGCACAACTCTAGAAGAAGGGGACAGTTCACCACTCTGTGTTGGACCTCGAGATGGGCCCACGGCAGAAGTGACAGCAGATGAAGCTGTGACCGTACTAACAACTAGAGTTGACGCCACGACACAAACGGTCGGGTGGGTGGGGACTGCTGTAACAGCAGAATGAGGGGCTTGGGAAACAAACAGTCCTGTGGTAGGGACGATGTTTTGACCCCAAACAGAAGAGGAAACTGCTGATTTCATAGCATCCCACAATGACCTATAACGCCCTGGCACCGTGACACCCGAAGACATAACGGTGTAGGGCGTAGAGATGATGGGGGATGTTTCCCGAATGGGAGAATCTATACTCGACATAACGGACGGGCCACTAGACACTGGAGAAGCGTCGCCCATATCAGATGAAGCCATCGGAGATGGAGCACTGACAGGAGTGGCAGGGTAATCCTCGTCAGAGGGCTCCCCAATAGGGTGTAAAGAACTCGTAGAAATCGTCCTCTGAACTCGGAATCACGGCGCAGGATGCTCGGGACAATGGAAGAGCGTCCAGACCGGAGTTCCAGGGGATAGAAGATGGGACTCTTCTTCACTTGGATCGAGGACGGAGTGATGGACCGCCAGGATGACCAAAAAAAACCCTAACAAGCGGATGATCCAAACCTACTCAAAACTAAACGCACACAAGATCTAACCGGGTAATGTTATCGTGCCAAATGAATTTTAAGACACAGGAACGAACTTGACCTTTTCAGTTTCGAGAGTCGAAAAAGGACGAAAAATGCTCTATCTACTTCGAATGTTTAATGAGCACGAAGTGACAAGACGCTCACTGGCACCTTTTCTTTTAAGGAGTCCGAAAAGGATCAAAAGTGTCTGCTCTGGAGATTCTAGGCAAAGGGTTTACCAAGCAAACCGTAAAACTGCTTATACACCTTGGCAATCGTATGAGAACCAAGGACTTTCCGTACTGCAGTCAATCTTCCCGAATGCTGTGTTCGGTGCGTTACGGCTCACAAGGCGGCAGACTCGGCTTCCTATGGATAAAGATGCAAAAGCCTAATGGAGTCTCCCCATATATACACGACGGTACGTGGGAGTCCAATCCGTACTAGCACTTATCGTTTCACCGTGGAGGAATCACCCAACCACTCAACGGTAAGCTACTAGGTTTAAAGACGCTGGAACACGTCTCTAGCCTAGACCTCTAGATATTTACGTTAAGTTCCAATGCGTTTTTAGATCAATTTGGTTAATTTTACGGTTGATCTTGAATTAAGTTTTAGTTTCAGGTCCTACCGTATGATCTCTCAAAAACACCTAAATGCAACTATATGCCAAAGATCATCATTTTGTTCGATGAATTCTAACTATAAGAAGGCTAAGAATCTTTCAACCAAACAAAACGAATTCAAGCAATCACGCAACCTAATGCAACTAACAGCAAGGAAATGAAACTTTTCTTTTGGAAACACAAAACAACGAAATGTTCTTTTCCTTTCAACTATTAAATGCAAAAGACACTAGTTTGCTTTTCAATGACATAAGAATGCTTTTAAAATGAATTAGAGAGATAGCAACACTAAGTGAAAAACTAAAATCACTCAATGCAAACACAAGACAATTCCCAAGGCACTAAAAACCAGTTTCCCAAATCAAAGGAAAACAAGGGTTTATGAGCTACGTGATCTAAGCTCAACAAGACACCAAGGAATTCAAAGGAGGAAAGAAAATCACTTGGAACACAATCAAACACTTCCAACAATCACCGAATGAATGTGAAAACAAAAACGAAGTTGGCTGGTCAACCAAGAACACCAGATCCCAAATGGGAGGCTTGACACACACGACCACTAGATGCCCTAGGGTTGAGTGTGAAATCAATGGAGAAAAGCGAACACCTGAAGGATAAGATTTCAAAAACCAGACAAGCGACGATTCGACACACTTCAGCAATCGCAAAAGTCAAGACAAAATGCAAACCAAGCGACGAAAGCAAAAAGGAAGGCTTTGCAAAACTGAAAACAAGCAACAAACGAACCCTCGTGAAGTAAGGCTTCGCAAGCAAGTATGTGACAGCTTAGACAAAATAAAACAAGTCAAAAGCCAAGTGGAAAAAGCAAGGGATAGCGAAACCAAGAGGTTTAGGAAGCCAATTTGGACAAAAAGAATTTTACAGGATCAGCGCGGGTGACCCCTCAGCAACAAAGCGATGACAAAGAAACGCCTGTAGCAACTTTGCGTTGTCAGCGCGGAAGGACACGGATAAAGGGCGATGGCCCGAAAACAGGGTCAGCGCGACTGTTAAATGTATAAACGCGATGATAGGGAAGACAAAGAAGTAACTGTGCGATTTCAGCGCAGCTGTTCTGAAATAAAACGCGCTGAGGCTAAAAAACAAACAAAATTGAACCAAAAATCCCCAAACCAAGGCAACAGGCTTTCAAGACAACTGAAGCAGTTCCTAGGATGAACCAGGAAACCAATTAACAGCAAATCAATCCCCAATCTTTGACAAGGAAAGCAATAATCAAATCAAAAAACAAGGATGAACTACAAAGAAACAAGCAAGCTCCCCAGCGGAGTCGCCAAATTGTTGGAGAGGTAAATCCCCTCTACGGGTAGAGGCGATCCCTACTAGCCCAAAAGGGGTCTAGCAACAATCAAACAATGCTACTCTGCAGGTTCCTAGTTGTAATTAACAAGTGGGTAAAGAACACCTACTTGGATTCAACGCTATGTTTGATGAAGAGATGATCCTCTCACTCCTTCGCTCCAGCCAATCACAGTCCTCCACTATCTTCGCGGGCGGACACCTGCACAAGCAAAGAGAGAACAAACACAAGCGTAAATCTACTAAAAACAACTATACATCAGTCAGGAAAGATGTAATTCACATTAATCATTCATAAGACAAATGGGAATGGAACCATAACAGTAGTCATCTATCTTTATTAATCAGAAAATAGCGTAAGCTGCAACCGAAGTCCTGACGTTGAGTCCTTCTATAGAGGGTCCAGCCAGCATGTCTCCCAAGCATTCACCTTTGAAGTAGATCTCCCAAGTCAAAGAGGTCTCTCTCTCACATACAAGGCAACAAACTCATAACCTTCCTCAAAGCTCTATAGCAATCCTCACACAACACACCAAATGCCTACAAAGAGCAGCACTAATGCACTAAGAATTCCTCTATGTCAAAGTCTATATGTTCCAAACTAGCTGCTCATGGCCATGGTGGAGGCTTATATAGGAGAAGGAGTCTCCATGAATAGTTAAAGGATGAGCTTTCCCCCAAGAAAAGTGGGTGACCAGGCGAACAGACATGCCTCAGAAAGGATGGCGACCTTTACAAAGCTAACAGACCAGTCTGGAGTCATCTGGAAGGCTGGCTGTTAGAAGAAACTCGCCTAAACAGGATCAGCGCGGGTGCAAAACTGGGCTGGCGCGCTGACATCGTAACCCAATTACAGGAGAGGTCCGGTCAGCGCGAATTGATGCAAGCGGAGGGCGCGCTGTTTGTGAAATTCAACCAACGCTGAAAACACGTGTGCTTCCGCGCTGGCAGCGCACTAGTTACATTATCATCCGCCAGTCAGCGCGGTTATTTTAGGAACAGTCGCGATGATCCAATAAACTTAGGCAAAGAGGGTTTTTAGCCATTTCAGAGAGCATGAGCATAGTGGATGTGATTTTATGACACAGTAGTGAGAATGACAAGGTGACAGTGACATTTTACTGTGTAACACCTCCTTCTCATACTATTTCATGACTTGAAGACATCCAGAAATTTCCTCTAGAGGGACCAGCGCAGGAAAGCCCTTATGAAGGTGTGTTGCAAAGCAGCTAAGTCCACTGCCAGTGTTCTCTGCAGAGCACTTAGGCTTCCTTTCACCTGCGTTGGGTGAGAATGAGCGAAATTCACATAGGGTTTTGGAATATTCTTATCTTATGGAGTCATCTAGAAGTTTCCTTGTCTTATCACCTCCTATGAGCTCAAAAATTGATGAGGAATGAGTTAAGGATCATCCTATCCTCTCATCCCTTCCTCCATGGAACTAATTCTAAGTATGGAAGGCCATTCAATGTCACCATTAATGACAAAACCTCCTTCATCCTCCTATAAATTGACCACTCATCTAAGTGATCAAGGGCTAGTTGGATTATGTTGAATTGTAAGGAGATAATGTTGCTATGTGACTTGACTTTGGAGCAAATGATGTAATGCCACAAGCTTGCCTTACTTTTGATGTCATGTGGATGGGATCCAAGCTGGAGGAATGAATTTGAATTAGACACTGATGGTTTTAATTCCTTCTTCTATCTAATAAAGTGTTTGAACCTTTTTCCATATTTGTGTTCTTTCATAATGCTTATATGTATGGATTGCTTCTAATTCCTTTCATTTATATTCAATGGATCGTATGCTTTGATCCGTTTTCGTCTTATGTTGTGTTGACAGGGTATTTTTCAAGCAATTTAAGTACGGGAAGGAGCAACAGAATCGATACAAGGGAGTCAAGAGGAAAGCAGAACTACAGGTAGGCCTTCAATCCTCTCTTCTTATCTATTGCTTATAGGGAAAGTCTAAAACAATTTAAATTGTTTTTCTAGGCACATCTACTTGTCTAGTGAATTAGTATTTATCTGTAGATGCTAAATTCTCCAAAACAAATTGGCAACTCCACTGGGGAAGAATCCTCTTTTCTAGTAGCTTATCCACCTCCTAATACATCCTTGTAGACTCTATTTGTGTTCATAGATTGTAATTTAGCGATTTACATTGAAAAAATTGGTCAAAACTATCTCAAATTGCCTCTTGAAATGGCTTACTGTCACCAATGCAGGCTTGTGAGGGACACAGTGGCTGCAAAGCATCCCTGGCTTAGGGACAACGCTCTGAAGTGCACTGTCTCCCACTCTGGGCTGTGCTGATCCTCCTAGGATAATTTTCCCATCGTTGGAAAGAGTTTTTACCAAGTTTTCTCTGTTTGATCGTTTGTTGATTGATCAATGAATGTTATGTCTCTAGAAAATGAGTTTCTATCTCCTTTGCTAGCCCTACTTTGATTTGATTAATTAATGTTTCTTTAATGTTTTCTTTGTCATTATAAGTCTATAGTCAAAGTTAGAATATAGTTGATTAATCTTCATTCGAAAGAAAGTGTCGTAAAGTCTTCCCTTCCTTCGAATTAGAACTGTCGTCAAAGTCTTCGTTCTTATTAAAGATTGATTGATTATATGTGCATATTTACTTTTTGTTCATCATAACATTAAGGGATTCGAAAAGAAAAACTTGCATCGTTCATATTGTAGTTTGTGAATTCTTGAAAGGAATAGCTATGGAAATTGCATTAGATGTGCTCTTTTCTCTTTGTCAAAGATATGATTGCTCTATCCCTACTAGCTAAGGATTTTCATTGTTAAATTGAATGGAAAGAATGCTTATCATACTAGTTGCATTTTAGGAATTGCAAACATACATCACGTGGTGAACCTTGAAAGGAAAATTCTAAAGAAGATCATCTTAAAATTTATTGAATTTACCTAACGGAGCATTGTCACCTAACGAAAAACATTTAGAGGTTTAGGCTAAAGACATGTTCCGGCATCGTAAAACAAAGCAGTTGTCACTAACTTGTCTGCAATACATTCTGAGTGTGATACCTTATTCCACATACATGAGTATATCGTAGCTCATCCACATACCTTTGGGTATATAGGGCGGTGTTACAGTATGTAAAGTATATGGGAATGCTCTCACTGTGCGGTTTTGCATTAGATAACGCTTATACAGATTGGGCCTCAACGTACTTTTGGGTATATATGGGAGGAAAACACTAGGTTTCTATTCATCCTTAGGTAACCGAGTCGGTCACCTTGTACATTGTGATACACCAAACACAACATTCGGGGAGATTGCCTACCCGTACTTTTTGGTTCGCTAGGAGGTATTCTGCAGTTCACAGTTACTTGGTAATCCTTTTGCCTAGATCATCCCTCTTTTGTTTTTGTTATGTTACTTTGATTAAAATAAAATTAATTGACCGCGGATAACATCCTCCATGCTCTCTCCTTAGTTGATCTTAGGTTGAAACATATGGCAACAAATTCGGAGTCCACCAATCAAGGAATTCCTTTTGATGGGAATCCTAGTCCTTTTCCTCCTTTTGGAAATATTGTGCTCCTTATATGGCTACACTGTCCCTTATGGGATTTACCATTGGCTTGCCAGTATGGTTGTTTTCAACCTCCTTGGTTCAAAATGTCATGATTTATTCACAATCGAGTACACATCCAACTGGACAAAATCAACCTCCAATTGATCCTAAAGTTGACCCTTTTCCTTCTTCCTCGATTGTTTCTTCCTCCCCTTCTTCCACTTCGCCTAGTGAAATTATTGGTACCAGTAACCAGGTGGCTAAGAAGAAGAAGAAAGGGAAGAAGAAGAAGAAGCAAATTCAACAGAGGGGCAACCAAGCAACCATTGCTTTGAATGGATCATCTGATGAGAAACCGTCCATCAAGCCTCACAAAGTTCGATATCCATGAAAACTTTGTACGGGAGACCATCTTCTTCGAAATTGTCCTGATATTCCTTAGATATTAGAAGAATGGTCTTCCCGTTCACATCATCCTATGTCATCAACTTCTAGAGAACATATTGGTGACACACCATCAACTAGTGGTAGTAAAGTTCATGGAATCAAGGGTAAAGTTAAGTTTCCCTGTAGGTTACGTGAAGGGAATCACCCCATTCACCTTTGTCCCTATCTATATGAAGCCAAAAGAGTGTTGGATAACTGTCCTGCTTCACCGCAGTGACTTCCATCTCGTTACAAGAGACTCGTCCTTAATTCTTTATTAGTTGATGAATTAGCTGACTCAAATCAACTATCGGTCAAACCCACTCTCTCTGAAATTGAATCTTATGAGTCTATACCCGACCCAAATCAACAGGTCGAGCAAACAATTGACTCAATTTCACCTTCAGTTAATCGTACCTTTCCCAAAGAGAGTGAATATGATACCACTCAGGTTCTTTTTATTTCTTCATATTCCAAAGAGCTTGGGGGTAGTCCTCCTGTTCCATCAAGACGGGAGGAAAATCCTCCCGCTCTCGTAACTCAAGGGGTTAATTCTCCCATTTCTTCGGTACCCCCTCCAAGTATTCTGATTACTTCCTTTGGTTGGAATCAACTAGCAGGATTCCATCTTCTTTCTTATGTGCCTTTCCATATCATAGTACAAGTTTGTAATATGATTGTATCAGGCACTATTATAGATGAAGGTGCATCAGTGAGTATCCTTTCCTCAACTGCTTTGCAAGCGCTCGGTCCGCCGCCACTTGTGCCAGTTACCCAGAATCTATTGTCTTTTAATAGAGGAACCAGCCAACAATTAGGGATCCTTCCTCAGTTTCCTGTTACTTTGGGAGGAAAAATAATTTATCTAAACGCGATGGTAGTCCCAAGACCTTTAGATTATAATTTAATTCTTGGGCATTACTATGTTTATAGCATGAGAGTTATTGTTTCAACACTCTTTCGAGTGATTTATTTCCCGCATGAAGGCAGAATTGTCACTGTTGACCAGCTTTCATTTCCTAGTCCAAATATAGCTTCCAGTCAACCATCTTCCCTAAATGGTCCTTTTTTATCAATGGTATCATCCCCGCCATGGGTTAATTATGTGACAACCCGTTCCATACCTACATCAACTGACGATCAATTCAGTGATGTTGTACATCATGTACTAGGGGAATTGGAACCAGATCTCTCCTTTGTGACTTCTTATGAGTTGTGATGAAAGGCCCATGAGGATGGTTCTTTTACTGTGTCAACCTCGTTAAAAAATGAAAGATGTCCATGAGGATAGTTCCTTGTCTTGTGTCAATTTCGTAAAAAAAAAGAAACAAGGAATATGAGGATAGTTCTTTTACTGTGTCAACCTCGTTAAAAAATGAAACAGCTCCCATGAGGATACTTCCTGGTCTTGTGTTAACCTCGTTAAACAATGAAACAAGGAGTATGAGGATAGTTCCTTGTCTTGTGTCAACCTTGTTAAAGAAAAAACCAAGGAAAATGAGCATAGTTCCTTGTCTTATGTCAAGCTCGTTAAAAATAAAACATGGAATCAAAGAAGAGTTCCTTGTCTTGTTTCAAGCTCTTTAAAAAATGAAACAAGGTCCCCTGGAACAAAGTTCCAAGTTGAGTCTTTGATAAGATCTCGTAAAATCCCAGTCGAGTCTTTCACTTGATCTCGTAAAAGAACCTTCATTCCATCCACCTGATAGCCACGAGTAGTTTACTTAGGTGAATGTAATCAAGCTTGAGGGGCATGAACCTAGTGGTAAAATTAAGTTTCCCTATAGGTTATGTGAAGGGAATCGCCCCATTCACCTTTGTCCCTATCTGGACTAAGCCAAAAAGGTGTTGGATAACCATCCTGCTTCACCGCAGCGACTTCCATCTAGTTACAAGAGACTCTCCCTTTCATCATGTTGGGGGCATGTAAACCAATCTCAAGCATAATTCTTCGTTTCAAGCTTGTGTAAAAATGAAACTGAATCCAAGCATAGTTTTTTGTTTCGAGCTTGTGTAAAAATGAAACTGAATCCAAGCATAGTTTTTTCGTTTCAAGCTTGTGTAAACATGAAACTAATCCAAGCATAGTTCCCTATGGTTCAAGCTTGTGTAAAAATAAACCCATCTCCATTTTAACCCTTGTGATTGTCATTCTATCATCCTTTCTATTAGATGAGCCTTGGTTGTTTTCATCCCATCGCCACCATCCCTTTGGCCGATCATACGCTCTCACTTGGTTGTTTTACCCTTTTTGAGGAACAGATGCAATGAGTGGTCTTATTAGCTAGCCTCTTCACATAAATCAACATGTTTTGAGAAGTTCCAACATCACCGAAACCAGTTGCTATCCTAGACACCACTTGTTCCTCAAAGTGGAGTCCTCTTTAAGCTCTTCTCAGACTCTCTAAAAATGAAAAGATTGTCGAGTGCTTGTCCTTTCCAGCTCGTTAACAGATTAGAAACGATATCTCTCTTGTATTATTTTATGTTTTTCTTAGACTTGAGAGATTAATTTACAAAAAAGAACTTGTGGAGTTTTCTTTTTGTACCTTTTCAAACTCTCTAAACATGAAAAGTACCGAGTTGTCTTTGTCGTTAAACTCGTTCAAACATCAAATAGTGACAAACTTGTCCATCTAGACAAGACCAAGTTTCACCTTCGCTAGACTCGTTAAAACATCAAATAGTGATAGATTTGCCCGAAGGGTGAAATTATACAACAAGCATCTCATGCATCTCTATATATTTGACAAATAATACTAGTCTTTCAACCAATTCTTTCACATCCTGAAGATGAACCACCATTGCTGGTTTGAAGCGTCGATCTAAAAATAAATTGAATGCAATGGATCTGGAAGAAAATCTACACAAACATGAGACTCGTAGAAACCTCAAAGACAAAAAAACAAGCATATGTTATCCTCCTCAAGCTTGATAAAAATAAATAGGTACTAGTAATGACTAGGGAAAATGGAAAAAGGGGAAAACCACTTTATGGTAGCAAGTCGCTCTTGAACATGACACTTTCACTTCATCACCATGACTATCTGGGTTGGGTTATTATCTTGATGGTTATCACACCGTTGGTCTATCATACCATCCATTTCTTTGTTTTGGGTCAATGCTACCAATTCACTTAGTGTCACTGACATGTTCAAGAGATGTCATTCAGTCAAAATCCATCTTTTGCAATACCGTAAACCTTCATTTTCATGATCGCCATTCCTGAACCTTGTGTCGTTAGTCAAATTCCATCTCTAAAATCACTATACTCGTTTTGTGTCGTTGATGTGGGATACATCAAGGCCCTCCTACGACAAGTCGCTTCTTGTCGACATCAACTCATTATCCAAGAAATTGACTTAGAAACACCCATTCAGTACCTTGAGGCTTGCATACATCAATGTTAGGTTTCTCGCTTTCGGTGATAGGCATACATCAATGGCCTCCAACCAAAAGAATTTGTATGGTGTTTGACATTAAATCATCCATTCACACCATGTAGAATGTACTATAGTACCTTGAGGATCATTATCGTTATCAGTGACTTCTCTCGCATCTGTTAACAGCTTACATCATCGGCTGGTAATCAGATGGTGTCTTCTCATGTTTGACTTTAGATCACATATTCACATGGTTAGACTCGTACTTGAGCGAATGATTGAACAAGATTTAAGACCCCGAATCTAGTTTCATCCATCCGGGCTGTGATATCAGGAGTACTAAATCAAATGTACAATGGCTTTACATTGATAGTCATTTCGATCATGGGTCTATATCTGTAGACTATTGCTTATGTACATGTAATGAAAGTTTATAAGCTTAGCATGGGTATGCCTTCCCTCAGTTATTCATGTAAAATCAAATATCATGATATATGTATTGTAATTGATGCAGGTCACCTTCCACTTCGATACCTTCTCATCACATCGGAAAGCATTTCATTCGACATTGGCATTTTTCTGACTTCATGTTTTAGGGGGAAATTGTTACAGATCCATTTGGGCACATCAAATCCCAACATTTAAATCAATGGTTTAGGACTCATCAAACCCTAAAATCATTTGTTTCATGCCCTAAACAAGTCAACCCTTTGAATGCCTCCTTCCCAGACTGTTTCATGACTTGAAGACATCCAAAAATTTCCTCTAGAGGGACCAACGCAAGAGGTAAAGATGGGTATCAAGAAGTTGGGTTTTGGAAAAACAAAAGACTTAGCTGAACTCCAAGTAGAGTATCTAAAGTGGGGCTAAAAAATTATTGCACCTCACATTACAAAAAAATTCAACAACATCATACAACGGAGGTACCCCACAGATTGGACAACTAGTCTGGCAATACCTCTTTTCAAGAGTGGTGACGTCAATAATCCATCCAATTATAGGACCATAATGATAAACCCCTTGTTTGAAAAGTTATTTGGAAGCATGCTAGAAAATAAAATCATCAAGTGGGCAGAAGAAAGAGATAAATGTGTTAAAGGGAAAGTAGGTTTTAGACCTAAACATTCCACAATTGATCATTGTAAAACTTTAAGGCACATCATTGAAAAAGTTTTGGATAAAAAGGAAGAAGTTTTTTGTTGCTTTGTTGATTTCAGATAAGTGTTTGACACAGTTCCTTGGGATAATCTTTGGCACAGAATGGAGGAACTTGGGGTTCCTGAACATTTGAAAGAAACTCTGAATAGGCTATCTGAAAAGGTGAAAGTAAAAATTAGAACGTCATCAGGCAATTCTGAAATTTTTAGAGGTGATATCGAGGTCAAGCAAGGTTGTCCATTATCTCCTACCCTTTTTTGTTTATATCTTGACAAGCTTCAGGAGTGGTTAAATTTGCAAGGGGGTGATGATATCCATTTTGGCAAGTTTGTTATAAGGCTTCTTTTGTATGCAGATGACCTTATTTTGATTTCTAAATCTTCTCTTGGTTTGCAAGAGTAGTTACTATCCCTTGAGAATTTTTGTATAAGGATGGGGACGCAAGTCAATATTAGCAAAATGAAAGTAGTGGTTTTCTCTGAAAAATGAAGACATAACCAACAAAATCTCTACTTTGAAAGTAACATTTTGGAAGAAGTTGTGGATTACAAATACCTCATAATAACTTCAACAAAAATCTAAGTTGGGATGGTTTTAGAAAGAAAATAACTTTGGGTGGTGGAAATCATTTTATCCTTTTAAGAATGGGTGTAGAGAGGCAAAGTTATGGGATTGGAAAACCACTCAAACTCTTTGGGGCTTCTAGTGATTCTGGTGATTCTCTATGGTTGTGAAATGTGGGCTAGCAGTACATCCGACATGCAGTAGAAACAAATTTAGAAAATTCAGAAGCGTTTGATTAAAAAAAAATCAAAATTAAAAGTGCAGTTCCTTACCCCCTGGCGAGGGGATCGAGGGGCGCCCCCGAAGCTAAAAATAGATGTAAAATTGCCTTGCAAAATGTTGTAATTTCGTAGTCAATCTGGGTCGTTCATTAGGTGGATATCTGATGGTAGAAGTTATGTTTAATTTAGTGTTTTTTGCCCTAGAAGGCAACCCCTCGCTACATATGAGGGAATTGTATTGCATCTATGTATATATGTATTCTGAGTGATGAAGAGAGAGAAGATTGAGAGTGAAGAAAGAATCACAGCAGATCTGTTGTAGGTTGTATCTCTTCAGTTTGCTGGTTAATATAAAAGGAAGGACCGGTTGTTTCTTTGTGGACGTAGCCCAAACTAGGTGAACCATGTATATCTGTGTCTCTCTTGTTTTATGCATTTTCTGTGTTTATATTTCTACAATATTTTGTGTTTCTTTGCTCTATAATATATAATTTTTTAATGATTGTTCCTACTAAAGCAATTGCTATGGTGCGAGTCATAAGGTATTTAAAAAAAAATTAGCAAATGGAAGAGGGAAGATGGCCTAAGGTTGTCTTTAATGACATATTGTGCAAAAGAAAGAAGACTTGGATGCAACAAAATAACAAATGGTTTAGTAGATGGGGTATTTGCTTGAACATGTGTCCCATAAACAGTAAAGAGATAAAAGATTTTGTTATGGATAAGTTCCACAAGTGTACTTGGGATAAGGAACTAGGAAGAAAGAAAAAATACTATATTGAAGTTTTTAGTCCCACTCATAATCATCAACAAAAAGCGTACATAGAGGCCAATATTTCTTGGAGAGACAAAATTCTTATTTCTCAGTTAAGGAATAATTTTCATCAACTCTGTTGTGAAATGGAGCACTAGAAAAGGCCAAAATAAGTGTGGGAGGAAAGAGTATGTATTTTTTGTTCTTCCGGAAAAGTGGAAACATAAAAGAACTTCATTTTAGAATGTGAGGCCTTCAAAGACAATAGGGAAAGTTATGCAGATATTCTGGCAACTACCTCTTGGAATAATCTATTTAGCGAGGGGTTTTTCGAGAAGCTGGGAGTGTTTATTATGACACTTCACAGGAAAAGGGTCAAAATACATCAACTAGACAAATTGACATGTGACACACATATATACACAAAAGAAATCATTGTATATCCATCTTAACTCTAAATCTATTATACATTGAAAGCTATAAGTCCTTTAAGGTGGAATTTTCTTTAAAGTTAAAAAAGTCTTATTAATCCAAAATAAATGTACAAATATAATGTCAAAAAAATTTATTTTATTGTTTTTTATTTTCAATTTAAGAGAAATATGTAATTCTTTCAATGTTTAGTATTTTTTTGATAACTACCATTTTTAAATATATTTCAATATCAATAATAAAATTTATATAATGTGTAAGTATTTCATACTCAAGACGAATTGACATGTGACACACATATATACACAAAAGAAATCATAGTATATCCAACTTAACTCTAAATCTATTATACGTTGAAAGCTATAAGTCCTTCAAGATGATTTTTTTTTTAAGTTAAAAATGTCCTATCAGCCCAAAATAGATGTATAATTAAGATGTTGATTAAAACATTTCAATTGCATGTGTGCACTCATGTATGTGAGTGTGAGTATATTAAGGAAGGAATTACTATAGATTATCTTTACTTTAAAATATTCATGCACCGAGATAGATCAAGTCTGTGTAGGTAAAAACTTTTTTAAGAATTAAAAACTTTCATGAAATGTAGTAAATAATTATTGAAAAACTTATTGAGTTTACAGTAAAACAATTATACCTAGGAAATATCAAATTGTGTTCAAATGTTTACATTAACGCTATTTCCTAAATTATATTATGGTAAGTTATAGTCTTATTAAATATCAACTTTATAAATTACTTTTCAAAATTATGTACATACTCATAAACTAAATATTAATTACTTTGCATTTATTTCTCTAATTATCTTACAATTTAAAGATAAAATATTCCACCATCTTAAATACATATCTAACATGATCCGAGGGGGATCCAATTTCTTCACATGCAATTTTTTTTATGAGCTGACATCATTTAATTGTGTTGTATAGTTATTTAAATATTTTTATTTTTAGATTTTTTAAGAATTTTATTTTTCGCAACATGAGAAAAATTTCAACTTTGATGACAGATAGACATCTTACAAATAAATATTTTATTATTTTAATTTCTTTCTAATGCACTTACAAATAAATATTTTTTTTTGTGTTATTTTGCATGTTAATTTTTTTAATTAATTTTTTAAATGAAAATATTTACTTGTTTTTATTTTAAAAAATAAAAATGGAAAGCTATAAAGTTATCTAAACATAATAACAAGTTATATTTAAAGATCAATCATTTTCATTTGCAAATTTTAAATCTCAACTTTATAGATTGCCTTTAAAAATTCAATACATAATCTTCAACCAAAGACTAATTACTTTGCAATTATTCTTATAACTAGCCTAGATCCATCTTTACCCCCTATCTTTGAGTGCTGAGAGGGATCAAATCTCTCAAGGTGCAAACCTCTTTTTTGAGTGCAAAATTTGAGGAAAGGTTTTCACCTCGAGAGATTTGATCCCTCTCGACGTTTGATAGATTCATGGTTAAGATGGATCTAGGTTGGTTTCAGTCATGTGCAGTCATACAAAATTTCTTGAATATATAATTATTTTAATCATTTTAAATATGCTAAATATCTCTAATATTAATTTTGTCAATTTAACTTTAACTTTGCTTAACTACCTCAATTTGTTGAGATGAGAGAGACTGTTAGTAACTTGAATGATGAAAAATGATGAAATAAAATTTTAAGTGCAAAGTGACAACGTAACAATGTTGAACGATAGAAAAATTGAATAACAAGAATATAGTGAATTACAAACAATCTTCATTACGATCAATCTGAAAATATTTTCTTCTACATTTCTTATTGTCACACCTATTAGTTATTTTCTATTACCGCATTTGAATGCAATGTGATTAACAATGTTGAATGATGGAAAATGGGAATAATAAGAATGTAGCCAATTACAGGTAGTTTACAGTTTTAAGAAGAAGACATTTTAGGTAAGTGAACATTTTATTTAGGATGAAAATTCAAGTATTGTATTTATGGTTGAATTATTGTAACAAAGAAGTCAATTCACATCATGAATAATGTTTATGTGTTCACACTGGCAGAGAGTTTATATGTTTTGGGGTGAGATAGAGATATAGATGAGGGGGAGAGAGGGAAGAAGAGAGAGGCAAAGACGTGAAGGGATATAGATATGGATAAAGAGGGGTTAGAGAGAGAGAGAGAGAGAAGGGAAAGAGAGAGAGAGAGGGAGTGGAAGAGGGAAGGATAGAGATAGATAGATAGATAGATAGATATGGAGAGAGAGTTTGTATGTTTGGGGGTGAGATAAAGAGATAAAGAAGGAGAGAAAATGGGAGATAGAGATATATATGGAGGGGGAATATATTTCCTTACACTGAAATCAATGCACATATTGATCTAATTACTTTGAAATTAATGTACACCATACATCTAGTTGCATCAAATCAAAAATCAACGTCTACACTGAAATCAATGCATCTAGTGCACACAATCAAATAGGATTAGAAATAAACATCTACACTAAAATCAATGCATCTAGTGAAAGCAATGAAATAGGATTAGAAATCAATATCTACACTAAAATCAATGCATCTAATGCAAGAAATCAGATAGGATGAGAAATCAATATCTACACTGAAATGAATGCATCTTGTGTAAGGTATTAAATAGGATTAGAAATCGGCATCTAAATTGAAATCAATGCATCTAGTGAAAGCGATCATATAGGATTATAAATCAATATCTACACTAAAACCAATGCATCCAGTGAAAGAGGCCAAATAGGAGTAGAAATCAACATCTACACTGAAATCAATGAATCTAGTATAAGGTATTAAATAGGATTAGAAATTGACATCTACACTAAAATCAATGTGTCTAGTGCAATTGATTAAATATGATTAGAAATCAATATCTACATTGAAACCGATGTGTCTAGTGCAAGCAATCAAATAGGAATAGAAATCAACATCTACATTGAAATCAATGCATCTAGGGTAAGGTATTAAATAGGATTAGAAATCAACATCTACACTAAACTCAATTCATCTATTGAAAACAATCAAATAGGATTAGAAATCAATATCTACACTAAAATCAATGTATCTAGTGTAAGAAATCAGATAGGATGAGAAATCAATATATACATTGAAACCAATGAATCCAGTGCAAGAAATCAAATAGGAGTACAAATCAACATGTACACTGAAATCAATGCATCTAGTGTAAGGTATTAAATAGTATTAGAATCGACATCTACACTGAAATCAATGCATCTAGTGCAAGCAATCATATAGGATTATAAATCAATATCTACACTAAAACCAATGCATCTAGTGCAAGCAATCAAATAGGAGTAGAAATCGACATCTAAAATGAAATCAATGCATCTAGTATAAGGTATTAAATAGGATTAGAAATTGGCATCTACACTAAAACCAATGCATCTAGATCAAGTGATCAAATACGAATAGAAATCAATATCTACATTGAAACCAATGCATCTAGTGCAAGCAATCAAATAGGAGTAGAAATCAACGTCTATGCTGAAATCAATACATTTAGTGTAAGGTATTAAATAGGATTATAAATCAACGTATACACTAAAATAAATTCATCTAGTGCAAGTGACCAAATAGGATTAGAAATAAACAAATACACTAAAATCAACACATATATTTTAGTGAAAAATCAAAATATTCATGAATTTTTATATCTAACTTCTATGTCAGTATTTGTCTGTGTGTGTGTCTTTCTTATTCCCTCTATCTCCACCTTCAATTCTATGTCTATCTCCCTCCCTATGTCCTCTCTCTCCCCTTCCCTCTCTTCCTCGACTCTCTCTCTCCACCTCTCACTCCTTTTCTCTATCTTTCTCTTCTTCCCTCTCCCTCCCTTTCTCTATATTTATCTTCTTCCCGCTCCCCCCCTACCATCTACATCTATAACTCCCTTCATCTATCCTTATTTGTATCTCTATCTTAGCCCTCTAAACACATGTCAATCTCTCTCTCTCTCTCTCTCTCTCTCTCTCTCTCTCTCTCTCCCCCTTTATTTGTCTTTCTCTTCTGCCCTCTTCCCCCTCCATCTATATCTCTAGCTCCCTTTGTCTCTCCTTCTTTATGTCTTTATATCAATTCACATACACTCTCTCTCTCCATATATATATATATTTGATCCGAACTTAAATAGGAATGAACCAAATTACAGATATAACCATAAATACAGAGATGTAGCAGAAATAACACTACAATTCATTAATATGACAATATAGAAATATGCTTACTAACAGAATGGAATTAAACTAGCTCGGGCGATGGTAGCTTATCTCTGAGAAGAGATGTGACGGTTACATGCCTCTAAACTATGTTACAATGAGGCTCAAGGGCCTATTTATTATTGAACAACAAGGGAAAACCATAAACAAACAAAACCCTAACCCCAAGAGATGGAACGCCAAGGGTTTGTGGGCCCCATTGGGGTTAGTTGGGAAACCAACTTCCCAGGGTCGTAACTTGGTCATATTATGTCTATTTGGAGTGCATGATACCTTGCTGGAAAGGTCTCTCTTAGTGCTGCAAGATTTGTGGGGTCAAAACTCCTTCGGAAGTTCAGGACCCAAAAAACTGCTAAAAATAGTAAATGATGAAATAAACAAGGAAACAGATGAAACCAACTGGAGGTCTAGATGAAATAGGCGAGTGGCCACCAATATCCACCTGGATTAGTCCTCTCTCCTTAGGAAGCAATGGTCCCCATTGCGTGTAGAGCCTCCATGAGGTGAGGAAATTTTTATTGAACCTGGTCCCTGGTGAACCACTTATCCTCGTGAAGGAGTTGGCTTGCTTTGGCAACTCAATATAGATGGATCCTCTACTGCCAAGTGTTCTTGATTTGTGTGTCAATGATTGGTTTAGTTGTGCCTTATTCCATGCAGTTTGGTTTTATCTCTGTTGGTGTGAGTCGTTCTACAATGTTGGATGTGTCTAACAATGGTGGAAAGTATGGCTGAAGGCCGTCTATATTGAAAAATGGGTGTAGACCAAGGAATGGTTGGATGCTAAGATCAAAGGCATTGTCCCCTATATCCTTGGTGATGTTGTATGACCCATACCACAGCAGACAAAGCTTGTGGTGGGGTCCAACGAGGCGCTTCTTCTACAAATGTAGTCAAACTTTGTCACCCACCTGGAACTTGTGTGACACTCAATGTTGATCATGGTGTTGCTTGTACTTAGCATTGGCTCTATCCAATATATCATGGACTTGTTGGTGGATGTGTTTAATGTTCTCAATGAAGTTGTTAGCCCTGTCAGCTTCAGACTGGACTTGAGCTGAATCTACTTAAGTAGCTACAAATGGTATGGCTACGTCAACAGGACATAATGGCTAAAATCCAAACCCTACCTAAAAGGGGCTATAGCCCGTTGAGCTATGGAGAGCTCTATTGTAGTTGTGTTGGACATAGGGGAGGATTTCATCCCATTTTCATGGATGCTTTGAGTTGTACATGTGTAGAATGTGTATGATCATCCTAATGATGACCTCTATTTGGCCATCAATTTGGGGGTGGAACGTCATGGACTTAGTAAGTTTGGTATACAACATCAACCAGAGACTTGACCAAAAGGCACTTAGGAAAATTGTGTCCCGATATGAGATAATGGACTATGGGATCCCAAAGTGTACCCACACTCGCTCAAAGAAAAGCTTAGCAGTGGCCTTTGGTGTTATACTCTTCTTGCAGGCCACCATGATGGCCATCTTAGAGAATCTGTGGATGACCATGAAAATGCAGTCATTGTCGTGCTTCGTAGAAGGAAGGCTCGACATGTAATCCACGGAGATGGATTTTGAAGGTCAACTAGGAGTAGGCAAAGGAGTATATAGGCCTTTCTTCTTGATGGTTGGTATAGCAATGATGGTGGTAGTGTAGGATCTAATGTACTTCCAATCATCCTAACAAAGTTTCAACTAGTAAAAATGCTTCTGCAGTACTACCACTACTTTCTCTACTCATAAATGTCTAGCGACCCGATTGTAGTGCACCTCGCACATCATATTTACACGCTCACTTGGAGGAACATAGATGTGTCCAAGGTGGCATAATAGTGCATTGCGGAGGTGAAAATTCAAAACTTTCTTACCTTCCAGGAGTGTCTGGTATGTGCTACCAAATTCTGGATCGCTCTTGTAATATGCGACCACCTCGAAGTCTCTTTCCCATAGGAGTCGAGCATAGTGATACGCACCATGACCGATGGTCGACTGAGGCAGTCTGCAACATTATTGGTGCTTCCTCTCTTGTACGTAATGTTCAAATGGAACTGTAGCAGGTATGTGGACCATTTCTGATGGTGATTGTTATGCAATTTCCCTTGAGTCTGTATGAACTGAAAGGGTCGGTGGACTTTATGGATGATTGTTTCCTTCCCCATAATGCAATTCTTCCATTCATGGTAGGCTTGCACAATGGAATACATTTCTTTGTCATAAGTGGGATACTTTCAGACTGTGTCTGAAAGTGTCTCACTATGGTAAGCCACTGGATGCCCCTGTTGAGTAATAACTGCACCAATAGCATTTCTGGAGGCATATGTATCAATCTCAATTGGTTGTTACAGGTCTGGTAATGTGACCACTAGTGCAAAACAGAGGCAATGCTTCAACGAGGAAAACAGCTTTTGTTAGGTTTGGGGCCAAAAAAAAAAAAAAAATCGCTTTGCCCTTGGTGACTTGACTTAGAGGCCAAGTGATATGAGAGAACCCCAACACAAACCTGCAATAGAAATTGGCAACACCCAGAAATATGCAGAGATCTGTTAAAGTGGTTGGGGTTGGCCAATCTCAAATGACTTGTATCTTGGCTGGGTCCAAATACACACCCTTCTCATCAATGATGTACCCCAGATATTGAACCTAGGTCATGCCAAAAGTGCATTTCTCCAACTTGGCACACAACTTGTGTTGTTTCAAGGTTTGAAGGACCTATCAAATATGGTGGAGGTGCTCTTCCCAACTATGGCTTAAGATAAAGATGCCATCTAAATACACCACCACAAATGCATTGGTGAAGGGTCGAAAGATGGCGTCCATCAAACTCATGAAGGTTGCAGGGGCATTCGTCAACTCAAAAGTCATGATTGACAATTCGAAAATTCCCTCCTTGGATTTGAAGGCGGTATTCCACACATTAGAGGGTTTGATAGGCACTTGGTGATAACCGAAATTTAAGTCAATATTGCTGAAATATTTGGCCCCCTTGAGTTGGTCCAGAAGGACATCAATCTGTGGGATTGGATACTTATTCTAGACATTGATCTTGTTTAGTTTTCGATAGTCAATACAAAGTCTCTAAGTCTTGTCCTTCTTCTGTACCAATAAAATCGAGCTCCCACATGGTGATGAGCCTGACGTGATGTGCCCCTTCTGCAAAAACTCCTGAATCTACCTCTTGATCTCATCGTTCTTGAGAATAGATAATCGATAGATTGGTCCATTGGGTAGCGACGCGCCCAGGGTCAAGTCAATGGAGTGCTTGACCTGATAATGTAGAGGTACCCCTGTAGGTGAGGCGAAAATGTCCTTGTACTCCTCCACAACCTTGTCCATCTGTTGTTTCTGTGTAGAGGAGCCCTATATAGAAGCCGTGGCCACAACCTTCTTCTTGCCTTGAGGGTGAATCATAAGGAAAACAAATTTCCTAGTATGGGAAATGATCTTACTACATTTCTTTGCAGTGATCAAAGAGATGGTGGTAGGCGGGGCTACCTCCGATATCCTATACAACTTATTGCCCAAAGTAATAATCACAAAGCAAGGTTTAGAATCATATACAACATGCCACTTCCACAAGTATGGTTGTCCTAATAATACATCACAAACTTCAAGAGGAGCAACATCACATATTACCTCATCTTTGAAGGGTTGATGTTGTAGGGAAGGTGACACTATTCGCTAACACGGAGATCTCATCCTTTATGAAGCCACCTGATGGTGTACGGCTGTAAATGTGTTGCAGTCAGGAGGCCCAAATGCTTCATGACCTCTGCTGAAATGAGGTTCTTTTGGCTCCCGCTGTCAACAATGAACTACAATGAAGAACCCTTCACCCACATCTGTGAGTGGAAGAGTCATTCCCCCTCCTTTGGATCTTCAGGCTCACTATTTTGGATCTTGCACTGGGCTCCACGTTAATGATCTGCTTCCTTTTGTCATTCCCCTTGTCCGGTTCTAACTCAGAGTCGAAACATGTGTCTTATTCAAAAGAATTCAAGTCAGCCACCAATGACTGCTTGGCTCGACGCTCATTTTTGTTATGGATCTTATGGAAATCACACCATTTTCCCATGTTCTTATTTGTCTTCTTGGTGTTTTTATTTTCTTTTGGCTTCAATCGGTTGTCCTGAGTCAACCCGTCTTAACTTTTTCCTTTTCTCTATGGTTTGGGGGCTCCTTTTCCTTTCTTTGGATTCGCAGATCTAGAGTCTCGCTTCTTCTATTTAAACTTTTGCTCAATCTTCACAACGTATCAGTACATTGTGTGGAGCAAGGAGATGTCTAGGAACTCCATCTTGTCTTGGATGTACTTGTGTATACAGTCGCAGTACTTGATTACCGAATGCCACTTAGAATCCTTGATAACTAGCTTCATATGAAGAAAATGGAAAACATTTGTGAACTCTGCCACATCTTGGTCCCTTCCCTGCCATAGCTTGGTCCACTTGATGTATTTATCTTCATAGCTCCTAATAGGGTAATATTGTTCTTTAATGGCATCTTAGAAAGAATCCCAAGTGGGTGCGGCTGAAAAAACAAGGATTCCCTTTCATCCTTTTGTTCACAATAGGTTTCCCACCTGTCCTTGATGTGTGGGGCAACTTTGAGAAGTGAAAAAGTAATATTTTCCCGATTGGAAAAGTCATGAACTGAAAAATATCCTTCCAACAAATTTAACCATTTATCTATGGCGTCTTCATATATCTGACCCTCAAATATGGGAATATTTAAGTTAACTTGTACCTTAATAGGAGTGGCGCCTCTAGAGTGGCTGCTGGATGAAGATACTGTCAAATGATTTGGGCAAAATTTTCCATCATCGCATTCCTCTATCGTTTGAGAGTTTCCTTGAGCAGTATTTTGAAAATATCTCCTGCTCCCTCATATTTCTTTTCTTCCGCCATGGGAGGCCTTCGAGGTTTGCGAGGTTGGACTTGCAAAGGTTCAACCAGTTCAATCCTAACTCCTTATACCCTAACGTCGTTGGGGACATGCAAAGAAAAATAGAGAAAGAGTAAACCGCTTGGATACCACTGATCCAAACTTAAATAGGTATGCAACAAATTACAAAAATAACCATAAATATAGAGATGCAGCAGAAATAAGATGAGATTTCATTAACATCAAAATACTAAAATATGCTTACAAATAGAATCAAATTAAGCTAGCTCAGGCAATGGTAGCTTATCTCTAAGAAGAGATGTGATGGCTAAATGCCTCTGAACTGTGTTAAAATGAGGCTCAAAGGCCTATTTATTATTAAACAACAAGGGAAAACCCTAAAAAACCAAAACCCTAACCCCAAGAGATGGAAAGCCAAAAGTTTGTGGACCTTGTTAGGGTTAGTTGGGAAACCAACTTCTTGGGGTCATAACTTGGTCATATTATCTCCATTTAGTGCGTACGATACCTTGATGGAAAGATATCTCCAAGTAATAAAATATTTGTGGCAGCTCATTATCATGTAGCTGACCTCAAAAAAACATTGTTTAGGGGGTCAAAACTGCTTTGGAAGTTCAGGACTCGAAAAACTGCTAAAAATAATAAATGCTTAAATAAACAAGGAAACGGATAGAACCAAATGGAGGTCTAGGTGGAATAGGCTGGTGGCCACTAATATCCACTTAGATCACTATCTATCTACCTCTCCCTCTTCCTCTCTCTTTCTCTCTCTCTACCCTCTCCATCTATATCTCTATCTTAACCCCCAAACGTACACACACTCTCTCTCCATATCTATCTATCTATCTATCTATCTCTCTCCCTCCCTCCCTCTTCCTCTCCCTCCCTAGTCCTCTCCCTCCCTCTCTTTTCCTCTCTCTTTTTCCCTCTCTCCCACCTCCATTTGTATATCTATCTCCCCTTGTCCCTCCTTCTCACCCCCAAAACATACACTCTCTCTCCATATGTATCTATATCTCTCTCCCTCCCTCTCTCTCTTCCCCTTCTCTCCCTCTCTCTTCCCCTTCTCTCTCTCTCTCTCTCTTTCTCTCTTTCTCTCTCTCTCATCGTCTTGCCATCTCTCCTTTGTCACTTCCTCTCTCTCTCCACCTTTCTCTCTCTATGTCTTTCTTCCCCTTCCAACTCCACCTCTCTCTCCCCCTCTCTCCTCTCTCTCTCATGTCCTCTCTCCCTTCCTTCCTCTCTCTCTATTTTTCTCCCACCTCCCTCTGTCTCTTCCCCCATAACACACACACTCTCTCTCCACCCTCCAACTCTGTCATTATCTCCCTCTCTCTCCTTCTCACTCTCCCCCCACCTCCATATCTATGTCTCCCTATCTCTCTCTTCCCCTTCTTTCCCTATCTCCATCCTCTCTGTTTCTCTCCCTTCCCTCGTCTCCTCTCTCCCTCATTCCATCTTCCTCTCTCCATTATCACTCCCTCTCTCTCTCCACCTCTATCTCTCAATGTATTTGTTCTTCCCTCCCTCTCTTTCACCCTTCCAAATCCATCTCTCTCTGCCCCTCTCTCAAGTCCCCTCTCTCTTCCTTCCTCTCTCTCCCTTTCTCTCCCACCTCCCTTTGTCTCTCACCCCCATCAAACACACTCTCTTTTTCCACCCTCCAACTTTGTCACTATCTCCCTCTCTCTCCCCTTATAGCTCTCACCCTCTCTCCCCCCTCCATATCTATGTCTCCCTATCTCCCTCTTCCCCTTCTTTCCCTATCTCTATCCTCTCCTTTTCTCTCCCTTCCCTAGTCTCCTCTCTCCCTCATTCCATCTTCATCTCTCCCTTATCACTCCCTCTCTCTGTCTCCACCTTTATCCCTTAATGTTTTTGTTCTTCCCTCCCTCTCTTTCCTCTTCCAAATCCATCTCTCCCTCCCTCCCTCTTTCCTCCTCTCTCTCCTTGTCTCTCCCACCTCTATGTCTCTCTCCCCCACTCTATTCCCCCTCCATATCACTCTCTCTCTCTTAAATATGATCCCATGGTATTGTATTTAAGAGAGTATCTAAATTAAAAACTATATAATTCGTTGTAAAATATTAAACCTATATTTTGTATCAATCATGTCAAAGAAAATACAATAATAAAAAAAATTAAAAAAATCATGCACTATCTTACCTCTATCATTGTTAGTCACTTTGTTTTCTCTCTTTTCTTGGATCCTTGGTTAAAATGCATCTATCCTCGATTTAATCTCACTCGCCCGATAAACAATCTATGCTTCAAAGATGCAGGATACAAAAACAAATCTCCAGAAACCATACCATAGATAGATCCAGGGGATAGCAGACAAAACCCACAACTGACAATACTTGTAATAACTAAGAAACATGTGCAGATTTAGAAGAAAAATCTGAGTAAACAGGTTCATGAAACATACCAGGGCTTGTAGTAAGATCACTATGTACCTGGAATAGAGAAATCCTGGATTTGATGTGATTCATTCCCCACATTTATGTTCATATTCCATTTTCCAATCTGTGTATGGAGGCCTTTCTTTGAAAGATCATCTGCAAATATATTATGGGATTGGTCGACATGGTTAATGGAGAAACCCTTTGAAGCTTTCTAGAGAGAAGCTATTTTTTTCATCCAACCGAACAGATTGTGATTTTTTATGGAAATCTTACCGTTAACATGGTCTATTATGAGTTTGGAGTCTCCATAGATCTGCAGGGATTCTATACTTAGGAAATTACAGAACAGAAGTAGTCTTGAAAGAACCATAGCTTTCGCTTTGTTGTTTGTACCTTCTCCCCCATTCCAATAGATGGCAAAATGCTGATCCTCCATTATACTTATGAAACTCCACAAGCACATATTCCATTTTGAGCAACCCCATCAAAATAAGCTCTAGGAAAACTCCTCTAGGAGGGAAATATTTCCTTTGACTTTCCATTTTTCTACTCAGGGATGGGGCGTGGAAATGCATTGTACTGGGAAATGATAAGTTCAAAAATAGTTTTAAAACTATCCTTTTTGTCTTGAAATAAAACCATATTCCTCTATTTCCAGATTGACCAAAAGACTAATAGAGGGATAGGTCTCAAAATCGCTTTCTATTTACTCCACCATACAAATGCTTCTTTTATTGAGGAATGAGTAATATAATTGAAGCCAAAATAAGAGGCCAGATTCTTCTAGAGCTCCTGGGCCATACCAGTTCCTGTTTTGCAAATTGTCCCAGGTAAGATTTTTATTGTGAAAAACAAGCCATGAGAATATGATAATCTTATAGGGACACCCAGATTTCCAAAACGTGAAAGGGAAGATGTTTTCGGATAGTGGAAGATGGACCTCTAGAAGAGATAGATATATGTCTTTTACATAAACATTCATCCTCCCTCCCTTCCCCTTCCAGATAATACCATCCTCAGCTTCAGACCTACATATCCCCCCGGTTTTCATTATCCCAATAATTTGATTCCACTATTGGGCTAATAAACCATTTAGGCCCAGCGTAGAGGCATTTTTCTAGATGGGAAGAGTACCTTGCCATTCATTTATAACCTGTGCCCAATTAAAAATTCCTTTTTGGTGGAGGAATAGTAATAACTGTGGAGAAAAATATATATCTTCTTCTCCGCCCACTATGGGATTAAGGCCAATAATAATATTGTTCCCTGTCTGAAAGCTCCACACAAGGCTTTTTAGAAAGAACTATTCTATCTTACGGAAGCTCCTCCATATGGCAGATCCTCGGGTAGATCCTATTGATCTTTTCCTGTACCAATAAGTAATATCTCTATTGCCCATGTATTTCATTCTAATGGACTTATTCCAAATATTGTCCCCTAAAATAGCTCTCCATAAATAGCAAAGCTAGACCAAACTTTCATAGGTCCATGATACCCCATCCCCCCATCTTCTTTGGAAGGGTAAGGTTTGTAAGATTAGACAGGTGAAATTTCCTTTTTTCCTTATTATCCCCCATATAAAATTTGTTGTTAATCTATTCAAATTGTGGATAACACTTGCCTGTATATAAAATAAATGGGCCCAATATACCATTATCTGGGTCAACACATATTGAGTTAAAATCATCCTCCTGGCCATTGAAAAGCATTTATATTCCCATCCTGCTATTCTCATAAAGTACCTGTTGTGGAGCCATGTCCAATCAACACTTGTATAACCTAGTGGTTTCAGATGATACCCCAAGTATTTCATGCCCTCTTTTAGTGGTTTCACTTGAATATTGAAGAGCTGGACTAGATATTATATTATCTCCATATTTACATCCCCATGATGAAAGGAAGATTTGCCGACATTTATAAGAAGACTTGTAGCTCTTTGAAAATTTCCAAAGATTTCATGTAGACAGTTCCAGGAATGCCAACAGAGCATTGCAAAAATAAATATGTCATCCATAAATAAGTTATGAGAAAAAAAAAAAATTCCTGCTGATTTTTAGTGGTCGACATCTACCCTCCCTGACAACTCCTTTTATATGGAGGCTTAAAGATTCCATAACAAGAATGAACAGAAGGGGGGAAAGTGAACACCCCTGTCAAAGACCTCTGCCAGTAGAGAAAAAGGTAGAAGGAATACCATTGATAAGTATGGCATAGTTGACATTTCCCACACAAGCCATTATCCAATTAGTACATTGATAATTGAGCCCTATTTTGATAAGAAGGCACCTCAAAAATGCACAATCGAGACAATCATAGGCCTTCTTAAGGTCTATTTTCAGGATGGCCGCTTCAATATTTTTTGTGTGCATTGAGTGTAGACATTCTTGAGTAATAGCAATGGCTTCAGGATGTTCCTTCCGATTAAGAAGCCATGTTGTTCTTGGGTCAAATAGCTTGATAGGATGCCTCAAATTCTTCCTGAAATTATTTTAGAAATTATTTTGTATATGGTATTGCAAAGACAAATGGGTTTGAAATCTAAAAAAAGTGAGAGAAACCTTTTTTTTTGGGATTAAGGTAATGAATGTTGAGGAGATAATATAGTTTATCTTGCCCGTAATCCTGGATTCCTAAACCATACCCAAAAGTTCATGCTTAATCAGATCAAAGAAATGAATGAAAAAAATCTATCATCTAGCCATCAGGGCCCGGACTTTTATCCTTTTTAAAAGATTTCATGACCGCCAATAGCTCGTCCTCCAGGACAATAGCAAATAATAGATCATTTTGTTCTTCGTCAAACATGGATGGAAATGGATCGATAACCTCAGAGGATATCCTCAATCCTGATGTCCCAGTTCCTTTTGTATGAATTCTAAAAATACTTGATTGCTTTTTTTGTAATTTCATCCAGAGTCTGTAACAGGTTGCCCTCGTCATCTTTTATCTCCCATATTGTATTTATTTCTCGCCTTTTGTTTGCATATCTGTGAAAAAATTTTGTGTTCTTGTCACCCTCTTTTAACCAAATCGCTCTGCTTTTCAATCTCCAAGTTGCTTCTTCAATGGCCAGGAGGTTATGCCTACTTCTTTCCAGCTCCCTAATCCAGGTACGCAGTACCAAAGAAAATTTGTTATCAGTCAAACTCCCCGCGATTATGTCAAGCTCCCTATTTATATCTTGAAGAGCTAATCTATTAGTACGCTTCTTATGAAATTTCCATTCTTTAACACATTTCCCGAGTGACACCAGGCAGCCTAGTAAGGTATGGGCATGAGATGATGGGTCATGTGGAGAGGACGATAGCCAGGAATCCTGAACAATTTTATTGAACTCCGCATCCTTGAACCATGTTCTGTTTAACTTGAAGGGATAACCCTTTCTATGGCTTTGAGCAATCCATTGCAGGGAAATAGGTCTATGATCAGAAATAAAACATGGTAAAATATTTGACAAGGGTAACCCAAGATGATCCATCAACCTATCATGGAGAAGGAAGCGATCAAGTCTTTTTGCAAGATATGCATTCTCGGATCTCTCGTTATCCCAAGTAGGAGCCATCTTGGAAGGACAAATATCCACAAAGTTGTACTGGAGTATAGCCTCCCTAATGATCCCTCCCACTGGATCATTTTTCCTACCTCTACCCCACACTTCATCATTACTCAAAGTACAATTCAAATCACCTGCTATCAGTAGAGTCAATTTCCATAATCTCAGAGGATAAGAATCTTTTCCAATATGAAAGACGAATCCTTATATGGGGAATAAACATTCAAAATATGTATATTACCAGCCATGCCCCTGAATTTCGCAAGAAGCAGTATACCATAAAAACGTCTGAAAGCCCTGGCCGCTATCTAGGTCGAGTCCCATAGAACAGCTAGACCCCAGAAAGACCGATAGCCCCCGTCACAGTAATATGCCATGTAGGAAACATGCGTCTGAAATAGGCTATTGTTTCAGGACAGCCATGCATAGTTTCTTGAATAAGGATAATTTTTTATGAAGATGATTGAAATAAATTCTTAAGAGCCAAGAATTTTGGGTCCACTCCAAGACCCCTTATATTCATAGAGAGAATTTTAATCATGAGGTCTTTTCTCCAGGCTTACTTGCTCTAAGAGGCCCGCTTACCGCAAGATCTATTAGAGGAATATCAATCAGAGATGGATCCTGGTGATCATATTTGGACTTGTCCCTTCTGCCACGGAAGTGCCTACTACCTCTATTCTGCTTCCTTCTAATAGTGATATTTCCCACCGAGGTAGGACCAATAATAGGAGAGGAGGATTTCCGAGGTTTGTGAAAGGTGAGAGGGTGCAGGTGAAGGGATTCTCTTCTCAAAATCATATCAAGATCGCTTCCAATTGAATTAGTAGGGGAAGATACAGGCGAATTTAGAGGAGTGATAGAGACAACCAAAGCTTTTCCCTTTAAATCAGACTTGTATTTATCCTAAGAGGAACCATGCAAGATTGGAGGAGATGGAACTTTACCTTTAGAAGCAGGTCTGTCTTTGACAGGAGATGGGGAAGAAGATGGAATGAATGTGATGAGGGATGAAGTATTGGTGTCAAGATAAGGGTGTGGAAGTGGAAGAGGAGACCTAATAGCTTTCCCTGGGGATGGTTCCGAAGGATAAGGATGAGAGTGAAAGACTTCTTGAATACCCAAAGGAGGAAACAAAACTGGATCATTATTAAGAGAATGGCTGAAATGAACCTGAGATTGGGATCGCAAAATGGATGAAAGAGCTTCTAGATTCTCTTTTAGGGAAAAAGAGTTTCGGTGAGAAAACACAAAACAGACCATGAAACTTCGAAAGGCTTCTAGACAAAATTGGTGAAACTTTATCTGAAAACGTGGCTATTTCTTTTAATTGATTCCTCTCCCCCCATCTTCACTGAACTCATTATCCAATAAGTGGGTGAAAGATTTCACATAATATTCCTTCCTTTTTGCCTTTCCTCCCGGGCGCCGATGACAGTTCCATTTTAAGTGCCCTGTTTTATGACAGGCCGAGCAACAAAAAGGAACACCCCAGTAATCAAGTCTCTATTGAATATATAAGTCACCCCAATTAAGGTCAATGTGCTCGGGAAAACATTTAGGATCCACAAAAACAAATTTCCCAATAGCATTCCCTATTTCAGAAAGCATCTCCTATGTCCATAATTCGATAGGGAGGCCTAGTAATTTGACCCAAATGAGGTTTTTTTGTGGGGTATTTAGCAATGGATTAAAACCAATATACCATTTGTGGAAAGCCAAAAAGCTTTTCCCATGGACCCAAGGGAGTGCCCATATAGTTTCTAGATCCTTCACATTTAAGAAATGGAAGTTGTACAAATCCTTCATAAGCCTAACAATCATGGGGATGTATCCTAGCAGAGAATTCCATTTGGAACCAAGCCAAATTCTCATCTTAGCGTCTTCCATATCAAGAACATGCCATCGACCAACCAAAGCACGGGAATGAAGACTTGCTATTCTGTCTGTGAGAAAGACAATATCTAGATTAATAGCCGATGGAGGCGGGATGATCTTTGCAGGACGGTGGTTTTGCTTACGCCACGGATGTGCATGTCCACCACCTTTTTGTTCATGTAAAGACTGAGAAGGTTGAGGAATCAAATGATCAGCCAGCGAGGACTGCTAGTTCATTGGATTGATAGGTCTACAATGGGTTGCGTCTACCTCCATGGCAGCCCGCACCATAGCTGATGTGTCAAACTCAACAGATAATATCTCCATAAGCCACGCAGATATTCCGATAATCGACAGATAAGTAGTTAGGAAAGGATAGGCATGCCAAAAGAAACAAAAGATGGGGAGAAAATCAAAGAAAAAATAATGGTAAAAGACAAATCAGTGCATTCCAAGGAGGGAAAGGAATGGTTCTGATATACGATACATTCCCATAATAAAAGGTCTGACAGAACAGATGGATCGGAAGATTATTCCCAAATCTTTCAGCACCTATAAACACCTAGGGAAAAGCAGCGACTGGCAGATAATAGTAATGGTTCTAACATACAAAACATTCCCATAATAAAAGGGCTAACAAGATGCATGGAATGAACAATTATTCCCAAATCTTTCAGCACCTAAATACACCTCGGGAAAACCAACTACTTGCAGATAATAGTAATGGTTCTGACATATGAAACATTCCCATAATAAAAGGTTTGACAAGATTCATGGAACAAAAGATTATTCCCAAATCTTTTAGCACCTAAATACACCTCGGGACTACCAGTTACTAACTAAAAATAGAAAAGTTGACTTACTTTATAGAGAAAGAGAAAGAAACCGGAAGCAACAACGATGTACTTTAGGATGAATCAATTACTCACGTGTACCATCCTACGTCCAAACCCCCCCTTGGTTCTCAGAAAAAGAAACAACTCAGGATATTTCTGTCTCCGGAAAAACTAGAAGGACAGAAATGGCAAGATAATCAATACAGATAGGATTCATGAAAAGCATGGTAAAACAATGCAACAGCAGTAACAATACTTACACTTACACCACCAATGACCTATTCTGAAACTAAAATCTAGGCACGGCTTAGATATCACACATATGTTCAGAAACCATGCAGTTTTATTTAGAAGGTCCATAATTCTTGATAAAACTTTGTGATCCATGCACAGAGACATAAACAGAAGTCTATCCTTATATTATGAGACTGGAAAAATATAACCATAGAAACTACATTATAGATCAAGATTTATCATCTGTATAATGCTCAGGGATAAAAGCAATATGCTAAGATTTGAATGAGGAACTAACCTTGAAAAGATAGATAAACTATGACATGACTTCGCTGAGAAGAAATGTCACCCATCCAGAGCCACCTCAACCCGAGAAAACTCCAACATGTGTCGAGAACACCAAGGAAGACGTGACAAAACATAGACGGATTGAGATGAGAAAAGGCCAGGGTACGTAAGCCGACACAATAGCTAAAGAATCACTAATAGCTTAGTCCAAACGGAGGAAATGGCTAAGTTCAAATGCATTGAACACAACCCCAGAAGGAAACGAGTTCATACCGAAAAACTAAACGCATGATATTATAATCAAGCAAACAGATAAATAACTTTAAACTAGAGAAAATACCAAAAGGGAGAGCCATGACAGAACCTGGGCTATCACCTTCCCTGTGCAGAAATGTGCAAGGAAGGGAAAATAAGGAAAAAAACGTCAAATAGAAACACTCCCTACATTTTATCAAAGAAGGATGATGGACAAAGAGCCAAACTCGTAGCTAGATGGATTGCTGTTGGAGAGACTTCGGGAAGAAAACATGCAGTGAGTGAAGATAATAGGTGTCACTCCGAAGATAAAGTAATGTGTCCCCCCACAGGCTCCCCCTCCAGGAATCCGCAGGTTCTATTGGCCATCACGACGGCCCAACCAGAGCACATGATATGGTCTTTGAGGACACGACATGAGGTCATGGCAGCTCTGCAGCTCGGTAGGTGGTCTCGGCAGCTCGAACAAAAATGTAAGTAAAGGACCTTTCAAAAACTTACATTCATTTTGTCTTAATAACAATAACTTCCATTATCAATTACTTTTTACATAATAATCAGAGACTAAATAAAGGCACTGCATATTATACTTATTATACCTATTCAAAGCATAGTATATTGTTTTTTATTTTGGTCAAAAGGCTTGACTTTCAATTAGTTTTGAAGTTTCTAATTAAATTTTATAATGTTCATTAAAGTTTTGAAAAAAATAATTATTAAACTAAATATTTTGAAAATCAAAAATAAATTTTGAAATTTTCTAAATTTAAATTTCTATTTCTGATTGGTTCATTTACATGAAATGACTAATTTCATGGTGTTTAGAAATGTAGTTAAAAAATAAAAAAATATTTAAAAATCAAAAAAATCTTGTATTCAACCAAGTGTCATAACATGAATAAAGCAGTGTCTATAACGCGACTTTTGAAACCTTTTCCGGCAGTTTTTTCCGGTCAAAATCCGGCAGGCAATTATTGGAAATCCCAGGTTTGATAGCT
>APFE031486165.1:87197-98946 GCA_000404065.3 Pinus taeda
GGTTAATATTGATTTCCATTTTCATATATTATATTAATAAATTGCAATTCACTTTCCTACTCTTCCAGTAAAATTTGTAATGTGTTTTAATAAAAACATTTATGAAAAATATAAGGCTTCCATATTGTAATAAAAAAATGTATTTAACACGAAATTATGATTTTTAATAACCAATATTACTGATGGGTGAAATTTAATATTGTTTTTGTTATAGTGTGATATAATTGTCATCGTCATAATTAGTTAGCATAGTCATTCTCCCCATTGATGATTGACTAATGTTAGCATAGTTATTTTGGGAAAATTTTCATGGTATTAGAAACCGAAACATTAAAACAATGCAATAGAGATGATTATCATATGTTTTCATGGTCATTTTGGTGATGCTTTCATGTTCTTAAACCTTCATGGATCCCTTGTTAATGGCGTGTTATAAATAGACACATCGTAATGATGTAGAAACCAAAAATTCCTCCTCACCAAGTTATAGAAGATGTACATATATCTATATGTAGTGAGTGTCACGCCATGCATTAGTAACTCCACAATATGACTTGTTTTATTACATTAACCAAAGCATGAATATATACATGAGTGGAAAGACTCTTGGGATTCCAATTTCAAGGTCTCTTAGTTTTCCCCAATTTATAATTGAACTATTTACAATATTTACAATAATCCCAATCCTTTTAGATTAGGTTTCAACATTCCCCCCTTAATTTGAAGGGATGTTGGTGAGTCCAAGCATCATTCTTAACTTTTCAAACTTTTCTCTTCCAAACTCTTTGGTGAAAATGTTTGCAATTTGCTCATTTGTGGAATAATGTCGTTGGTGGATAGTCTTGGCTTCAACATGATGTCGAATCAAATTATACTTTGTATTGATGTGGTTGGTTCGATTATGGGACTTTGGATTCTTTGCCAACATTATTGCAGAAGTGTTGTCAATCAAAAGAGGACTTGAATGAACTTGTTTCTCCTGCAAATATTTTAGAATTTTCCCGAGCCACATAATTTTCTTCATTGCTTCAACTGCTGCCACATATTCTGCATCAGTTATGGAATTTGATGGAACTGATTGTTTGTGTGATCTCCAGAGGAAAACTCCTTATCCAAGACTCATAACATAACCTCAAGTAGATACTCCAATTTCTTTATCTCCATCAAAATCTAAATCAGAGTATCCAATCAAGCTGAAGTCATCCACCTACCTATACTTGAGTCCAATGTCTTGAGTTCCCTTCAAGTACTTTAGAACTCTTTTGCAACAGACCAATGACCCTCACAAAAAGCATAAACCTCGAGAGGATTCCAACAAAAAATGAAATATCTCATCTGGTAGTAGTCATGTAGTTGAGACTTCCTATGAGTTGTTTGTACTTTGTTACATCCTCAAATTCTTTTCCTTTAGTGGATGTGAGATTTAATTTTTTTTCCATTGGAGTAGTCAAAAGATTGCACTCAGTGATGCCAAAATTTTCAACAAATCTCCAATGTACTTCTTCTAAGAGAGGACAATAAACTTCAAATGTTGGGTTACTTCAATACCAAGATAGTAGTGAACATATCCCAAATATGTCATTTCAAAAAGTTTCCTTAGTTGTTTCTTTATGGATGCAATGTAATTCTCACTATTCCTTGTCATCAAAAGATCATCTACATACACCACAAGATATAAAACTAATTTTCCAACTTTATTGCAAAAAAAAGTATCATCATCAAGATCATAGTGTTTGAAATTGAGTTTTAGAAGATGCTCAGACAATTTCTTGTACCAGGCTCGTAGTGCTTATTTGAGGCCATATAAGGATTTGACAAGCTTGCATACTTTATGTTCTTAACCCTTCACAACAAATCCTTATGTTTGGGACATAAAAACATTCTCTTTCAGATATCCATTCAAGACGGAAATTTTTACATCCATTTGATGGAATTTCCAACCGTTCTAAGCTACTAAGGCAAAGCAAGTCCAGATGGTAGCCCATTTTTCTGCAGGGGAACAAATCTACTCATAATACACCCATCCCTTCTGTGCAAAAGCTTTTATCACGAGCCTAGCTTTATTTTTGTCAAGGGAGGTGTCTGATTTATAATTGTTCTTGAAGACCCACTTGCAGCCTATTGGTTTGGTTTTGAATGGATGATAAACCAACCTCCAGGTTCCATTCTTTTTCAAAGCACCATATCCTTTTTACATCACTTCTTTCCATTCATCATGAATCATCTTCTTTGAAGGATGTTGGTTGGAAATATATAGAAAAATTTAGTTCACAATCATAAGAAACATCCATATCAACAGGTGAATAAGAAACATCTACATCAGCTCCATTTTATCTAGCAAATCTTCTTATCTCTATCTTTCCAACCTCATTAGGACAGACACTTTCAAGTGTCTTTATGAACCATTTTGGAGGAACTTTCTGAGATGGGCCAGGCTTCTCAACTAACTAATATGGGGTTGAATCAATATTTAGCCTCCCAATTCTCTCAATCACATCACTCAAAGTGTCTTCGTAATCAGTGATTGGACTTTCATGAGGGTGTGAGAGTGCTTCAGAAGGAAATTCCACATGTTGATCTAGTATATGGATTCCCCCTTCAAGATGTGGAATCTCATTATCAAACTCTTTAAAAGACTTTGCATGCTTGAATTTGTCCAAGCGATCAACCTGTCGCTCAACAACATTGCCAGTCTTGGAAGATTCAAGAAAGATCACATCTCTCGATATTATAAACTTGTTATTTACTTCATCATAGAGACAATATGCTTTGGAGGTATCTTAGTACTCCAAGAAGATACATTTTTGACTCCTTACCACAAGTTTGTTTATCTTTTCCTTAGGTATCAAGGCATAATAGGTGGAACCAAATACCCTGAGATGCCTCATTGAAGGAATGTAGTCATACCACATTTCACAGGGAGTCATTTTTTTGTGAGCATAGATGGAAACCTAACCTTTATATATACAACACATATAACTGCATCAACCCAAAACATTAGCTTAACATTATTTAAAACCATCATTGAATATACCATATTTAAGATTGTTCTATTCATTTTGTCAACTAAACCATTGTAAGGATTATAAGGCATAATTGTTTGACGTTTAATCCCATGCTGGAAAAGAAAGTTTTCAAATTCATTTGAAGTATATTCTTTCCATTATCAATATGAATAGATCCAATATGAGATTATGTATCATTTTCAATCCATGTATGAAAGTTCTTGAAAGTTTCAAAAGCTTTATATTTGTCCTTGAATAGATATACCCAACACATTATGGTGTAGTGATCAATAAATTTCATCATGTATTTATTACCATTTGTAGAAGAAACAAGCATAGGGAAACACAAATCAGAATGAAGGAATTCAATCTTTCTATGTACTCTAGAATGAGAATAATGAAGAGACTGTTTGTTGTTCTTTCCTAAGATACAAGCATCACATTCCTTAAGTTTCCTAGGAACAATTGAAAAACCGGTGACACCATTTTTCTTCAACAAACGAAGGTTTTCATAGTTCAAATGTCTAAATCTGGCATGCAATAAAACATTGGATGGAAGTGTACCTTCATCATAGTAAGAACTATATGAAAATTTTTGTGCACGAGCAAAGGTTCCTTGCAACTTCAGAAGTCTTTATTATTCTACCTTGGTCATAACAAATGAATTGTCTAATGGTTTTCCGACCTCAACCTTGCCATAAAATATGTGAATGGAGTGTCCTTGCTTGTGGATGTGAACCAAATATAGAGAGTTTCTCATCAACTCCGAGAGGTAGATAACATCATGTCGAAGAAAGTCTAGAAGGCTAGGAAATTTGAGCCTAATGAAGCCAAGCACTAATGGCTTGATTTTTTACTTGTATGTAAAGTAGTCTGGTCCATCAGCATTGTTAGTGAATTATTCAAAGAAATATCTTCTAAAAATCATGAGGCAAGTTTCTCCTGAATCAAGCAACCAAACATCTTTCCATGAAGCAAGTGAAGCATTAAATAAGTCTTTAGTTACTCCAATAGTTAAATGTGCCACAATATAATCACACCTAGGGGAGCAATACCATACCACGCGGGTTCATATTGGCAAATATTTATTGAGGAAAAAATGACATAATATATTGGAGGATATATAGGGTGTATAGGGTTTTTGTATTGGCACGTATAAAAAATGGAGACCAAAGTTAATGAAAAAATATAAAGGGGTATAAAAAATTCTAATGAAAACATGGTTACCTACAATATCTAGTGAAAGTAAGGGTTTTTAAACTGGGAAGGTGTATTGGGCATGTATTGGTAGGGGGTTAAATAATGTGATTATTAGAGTTATTTTCCAATATGTAGTCTAATTAAGAGTATTGTTTAATAAGCCATGAACGCACATGATATGTTAGAGGTTCATTGAGTGAAGTCCCTATGTATAATCAATGGACTCAAGTGCTTTACCTTTCCCTTTATATGGTTATTTTCCTTTCTCTTCATCCCTTTCCTGTCTAATCCCCTTTCATGTCTAATCATGTCTCATGAGATCTTACATGTGTGTTGGTAGGCTAAATTGTCATATTTTTTAACCTCTATCCTACTCTAGACACATGACCTAAACCTCTGTTTTAACCTAAGAACCTATTCATTCATGTACCCTTCTCTGAAATCATGCACATTCCTGCACCCTCTTTGTATTTTCATATTTAAACGCTTGTCATGGACTTAATTACTTATTTATGGATTTCATACCTTTAATTATCCTTGCAACTAATATTTGTTTTTTCTAAAGTATTTGATAAACAAATTTATCAATCGTTGTGATAGAATGGTCGAGTGCAAGTAGGATTCCTGCACTCCTGTGACAACTCACCAATCGACGCATATCTTCAGTAAAGGATCAGTTGACTTCGAGTTGGGTTTGAAGCAGGGGAGAAATCAACAATTTGAAGATCAGGACCTCGGCCAAATATCTTAGATTAGTATTTTGTAAACAGCCAAAAGGATTAGTTAAGCTATTGTTATGATTTTGTTATGGCCGTAGGCGTGAAGGCTTGTATATAATGTAAAAATATGTTTGGAATTAGTTAGCAATGCTATGGTAATTTTCTAAGAGATTGTAATTATTTTGGAGTATTGCCTCTCTGGGCTGGCTCGTAGATCCAAGATGTATTTTTTCTTCTAAAACTAATATAAAGGTATGTGCTAGTATGCAATTTCATTTTCCATTTGCGCTGTGATGAATATTTGACCGATTGCATTTCTCGATTTCGTAATAGGGAAACGAGCTAGTTGGCTAGGGACCAACCAACCCAGCTCATTCTCCCTTTCTTTAAAGGTGTGTTAATTTAATTTAAAGTGCAAGGTGAATCGGTTATTTACTTTGATTTTCCTCACAAGTTACATATTTGATTTCATTTATAGTTATTGTGTTACAGATCCGTGGTGTGCAGGCTTAAAAGTATTTGATTTCAATTTCCATAATATTTCCTTTGTAATGGTTGATTTCATTTCTGCAAGATTGGTACAAGCACACTGCCTGTACTAGTGCATTTCTGGTTTTGCAAGTTGATTTTATTGGTTCAATTTCGCAAGTCTTTTACTCCTTTCCTTTCGTGAAAGTTCTTTATTCCTTCCTGCAAGATTGATTTTTGTTTCTAAACTAAGGGAATTATTAATATCTGAGGTTTCACTTAAGATTTAATTGTGTTGTGATGAATATGGAATAAACATTGTAGAAACTTACAGGTTTGTGCTTGCACTGAACACTTTCAAAGAAAGAATTGAATTTCATGATTAATTATTAAATGAACCTTCTGAGTTAAAACATTACAAGCCAGACCTAAATTATATGCACAAATATCTTAGGAAAAGTATGTTTACACAACCAGATAATTTCCGTAATTATATAGAAGAGTTTTCTGTTTTAAAGAAAGATTTACTTTAACTTTTGAAAATCATTTCCTGTCTAGAATATAAGTTTGGTTGAAGTATCTTTTTTCTTGTGAGAATTTACTTTCAAATTATGTTTGTTGTGCACTCTATTTCACTTAACATGTTTTTTATTTTTCGAAAGTAATCTAGAAACCAAGTGCAGAAATATTGATTATCTGGTGCAGGAACCTCAGATCTTGTACAAGATTAGAGTGTTCTAGCGCGACAACTTAGAGTTCCTGCACGAAATTTAGAACATCAATACAAGTAAAAAGCATCCTTCCGGTATCTAAACCTCATTCCATTTCAAGCACAACATTTTGGTACATGAACATTGTTGTGGTACAGGAATAACAGTTTAGTGCAGGAAAGAATATCTTTAAAGAAGATAGATACACTGAATAACTTATTTATCACAATGTCTCACTAAAGGTAAATATAAAGGGCCATTTCATTAGTTAAGATTGTTCACATTGAATTAAGAATCCATTTTATTTTCTACCAACGTTCTTTTCATTTATTCTAGCACCAGACTTTCTTTGAGTATCAATTGTCTCTTTATCATCATTTTTCTTTTGATTCTGTAAATTTGTGATTTAAGAAGTAGGAATAGAATCAGGAAAAGTTCATATCATTTATGGCATTTCATGTGATTTGCCTCTAAGTTTATGAAATCCCCGGGTTGACAATTAAGTGTTGAAGGAGTCTGTTGAATTGTGATTCCTGCACCCAACATTTTGGCGTCGTTGTCCGGGAGGTGATTTGAAATGTGTAAGAATTTTCCATTTTTTTTCTAGCAATAGGGGTAAGTTCACTATTATTTTTTCTACAGTGTGCTTCTATTGTTTCAAGGATTTTATGAGCGTTGATTTCTTATTTTAATTGTAGCATTTTATTGAGTTTTTATTTTGTCATTTTTTGAGATGAATGCCTAAAAAGGGTAGGGGTCTGAAGCCCAATAAGGGTCAAGGAAACAATGATAAATATGAAACTTTTTGTCATATTGGGCCTTCTCTTGTAGGAAGAAAGTCCAAACAAATGCAAACCCACCATGTAGGAACTATCCACTTGAATTCTAGAAACAGTGGTTCAGGTGTGACATAACCAGCTAAGGGGAAGAAGGAGACTATTGGACTTCAAACTAATTTTACACATAGTCGGCCTTCTCAACCTATTGAGAGTGGTTTATTTGGAGGTACTAAAATGGCAAAACGTGAAGATCATGCTGAGGGAACTAGCGAAAATCAGGTACATGAGGAACAATCCACCTTTGGATTTCCAATCGTGGATCCAGATATAGTTGTGCAAATGAAGAATATTCCTCCATCGACTCTTCCTCATTTCCATGGTAAGGTACATGAGGACCCATATTCTTTTCTATTTGAGTTTGATATCTTATTTAGAAGCTATGATTACTCATCAGATTCTCAGAAGTTAAAGTTGTTTCCTGCAACTCTTAAGGACACAGCACTATGTTGGTTCATGGGATTAGGAGGAAACGCTATAGATTTCTGGGAGCAAATGAAGAGAGTGTTTTTGTTAAAATATTAGGAATATTGTAAAACTAGAGATATGTAGGACACGATCTTCACCATTGTATAGGGTGATGACGAGACCTTGGAAGACTATTTGGAAAGATTTTTGTATATCCTCCAAATGTCGAAGCACAAAATTGATTTAAGTACCATTAGAACCTTGTTCTTACGTGGGCTTCCTGATAATGCTAGGAATAATTTAAATTTTTTAGGACAAGGGGATATTGCTAAAAAAACTTTTGATCAAATTTGTGACCTGTGCAGGAAATTCTCAAGGAACCAATCTAGATCCAACAAAGGAATCTGAAGTAGAAATAACAAACATGGATCTACTGATGCTATGATTATTGGTTTGGAGAATAAAATGGACAATATGAAAATTGAAATAATCAATATTATTAGCAAGCAAATAGACTCTCTGAAATTTCAGTAAAAACTTGAAAAAGAACAAGAGTCATTGTCTATTTTTTGTCCAAACTGTAGGAAAAAACATCCTTTGAAAGAATGTCCTGATGATATTAAAGGAACTAATAAATGTGTAATTTGTGCAGAGAACCATGCCACTGAAAAATGCCCCTCCATACCTAGATTGAAAGCAGTATTCGAGGGAGGGAAGATTGAACCTAAGTCATTGCATTCTATGGGAGTACGGAGAAATTGACCTCAAGTAAGTGCATGTATGGCTTCTGAACCTCTACCATATTTTTTTAGTTATAATGCACATCCATATTCCTATCCTAACACTAATCACTCTCAACATTAGCAACAAGGGAACCACTATCAGTATGGACAACCCTCCCAATCTTGGCAACAAGGTTGGAGAGGGCCAAACTATTCACATCATTCCCATCCTACACCTATGCAATCATATCCTCCTACATATGAACCTTACATAATTCCACAACCATCATTGCCCCCAGTTAAGTAAGCCTACACCAACATTACCTTTACCTCCATCTGTTCGACCACCTCAACTGCCTTCTCAACCCATACCAAATCCCAATAACAAAGTGGTACAAATGATCCATTCCATGAACCCACTTCTTCCACCCAGTTATTAGTCCATGCTAGTTGGGGTCAATGACCTCTAGCTGAGATCGGGGAAGGTAGTAACATCAGAAAAAACAAAAACAACCCATGATGATTATTGAAGAGAGAGGCGAGGAGGAAACTCCTAGCCATTTTGCAAAAAATGTCACCATTCAGCCTATCCCCATACCTTCTGAGCCTTTGCCATCTTCTTCAAAACGGCCTCTCTATCGAGAGAGGCTAGTTAAGGAGAAGAATGACCCCATTCCCAAGCCTAGTATGGATTCTGAGCTTAGGAATATTTTTATAAAGGTCCCTTTGCTCCAAGCTATCAAAGAGATCCCCATTTGTACCAAAATCATTAGGGAACTCTATCTCAAGAAGCCACGAAGGAAAAGAGTAGAACCCCAAACTATTCAATCTGTTGGAAGAGAAGCAGAGTTGATGACAAGGTGTGTGCAAACGGAAAAATACACTGGCCCTGGAAACCCTGTTGCCTCTATTCAGATAGGTGATGTCCTTTCTCCAATTTTATTATAGACCTCGAGGCATCCATTAATGTTATGACCAAGGAAACCATGGATCAGCTTGGGTTGGTCCATATTCATCCTACTCCTACTGTGCTTGAATTGGCAGACAGATCTAAGATCAAGCCGGAAGGAGTGTTGGACGATGTGATTGTTTAGATAGACTCTTGGGAATATCCCATAGAATTCATTGTGCCTCAGCCAAAGAATCTTGTGGGAGGACATCCCTTGATCTTGGGACGACCATGGATTACTACGGCCGATGCTTAAATTGGATGTCGTTCTAGTGACATGTACATTTCACATGGGGACTCTAGGAATAAAGTAATCTTACATCCACTTGCTATATCTATCCATGAGCTTCGAGATACCTTATGGATAGATTACAGTAGTGATGAGGAGACTATGATGCATCATCATACTGAGTCAACTCAAGAGGGTGAGATACAAGGCTTCCTGAATAATCTAGACACTATGCCAAATTTTGAATCATTGTGTCATATATTTATTTTGGATTTTCAGGAAAGTTATGATCGCACACCTTCCTCATAGTCGTCTCTAGCAGCACCTCTTTGAAATCTCGAACCCAAAACCACTCTTGTTGAAATTAGTTTAGGAAAATCTTTAAATATCAGTTCAGACCTGGATTCCACTAGACAAGAGCATCTTGTTAGTTTGTTGTGAGACCATCTTGATGCCTTTGCATGGCACTAGAAGACATGAAAGGCATCCCTCCTGAAGCCTGTACTCACCACATTTATATTCAGGAAGGAGCCTGACTTGTCCAACAACCCCAAAGGCGTATGAACCCAAATTTAAGAGATGTTGTGAAGGAAGAATTACAAAAACTCTTAGATGTTGATTTTATTTATCCTATTTGTGATAGCCAGTGGGTCTCTCGATTGGTGTTGGTCCTAAAGAAATATGGGATATGACACATTTTCATTGATTATAGAGAACTGAACAAAGCCACTCTCAAGGATTACTTTTCCCTTCCTTTCATTGATCAGTTGTTTGATACCCTTGCCGGTAAAAAATATTTTTCTCTTTTTAGATGGCTTTAGCGGTTACAACCAAATACAAATCGTACCCAAGGATCAAGACAAAACCACCTTTACATGCCCATGAGGGGAATTTTCTTATCGAGTGCTTCCCTTTGGGCTATGTAATGCCCTAGCTACCTTTTAGAGTAAAGTTTTGGCCATTTTTGCTGACCTTGAGTGTGTGGAAATCTATATGGATGACTTTTCTGTGTTTGGTGATTCATTTCAGGAAGCCCTCAAAATATATAGAAAAAGTACTTTTTCATTGCCAAGAAGCTCATCTAGCCTTGAGTGATAAAAAGTGTAGATTAATGTGCAAGGGAGGAGTAGTTCTTGGTCACCTCATTTCCGAAAAAGGTACCCAGGTTGACCTAGCTAAGATAGAAGTTATTTTGTGTCTTCCTACACCCAAAACACAGAAGGAAGTGAGAGGTTACATGTGGGCTACTATAGGAGATTCATTGAGAACTTTTCTAAAATAGTTACCCCCCTTTTTCAACTTTTAGCTAAGGATAGTGAGTTTTCTTGGTCCACAACTTGCCAATAATGTTTAAGACATTAAAGGAAAAATTAGTACAGGTACCAGTTTTGAGAGGACCAAACTGCTCCATCCCATTTCACATTTCCTCTGATGCCTCGGATACTTCCATTGGCGCAACTTTAGGAAAGGAAGAAAACAAATAGTCCTATGCTATCTACTTCATCAGTAAAAACTTGTCACCCATTGAAATGAATTATACAGTAACTGAGAAGGAGTTTTTAGCTGTGATTTTTTCTATTAATAAATCCAGACATTACATTATAGGATATGAAGTCTTTGTGCATACTGATCATTCGGCAATAAAATATTTACTGGATAAACCATTGACTAGCAGTAGAGTGACTAAGTGGTTACCTTTGTTGCAGGAATTTAATGTTACTATTGTTGATAGACCAGGAAAATCTAACAATGTAGCAGATTATCTTTCTACATTAAATAATCCCGGTGAAGTAATTCTTAATGATGATAATTTCCCTGATGAACATATTTTTGTTGTGTCAACAAAATCCCCATGGTTTGATGACATAGCCAACTATTTAGTCACTGGAAAAACACCACCTCACTTATCCGCTCGTGAAAAGCAGAATATTATACAGAAAAGTGTTGCATATTCTTGGGTTCAAGGAGACCTCTTTTACATTGGACTAGATCTCATTATCCGTAGGTGTGTAAGAGAGGAAGAAGTGTTTGAAATATTGAAATCTTCCCATGATGAACCTTGCGAAGGTCATTCGCTGATAAGAGGATTGCATACAAGATTCTTCGAGATGGCTATTTTTGGCCATCCTTGTTTAAGGATGCCAAATAATATGTCAAGCGACGTGATAGCTATCACCGAATGGGTCAACCAAGAAAAGCCAATGATATGCCTTTATGTCCCCAGTGTTGAAATGTGGCAACAAGAATATTCCAATTTTAATTTGTCCTTGAATTAAAATTTGACTTTAGTCTCACCAGCTCTTTGAAAATAATTAATTAATCATCTTGTGTTAATTAGTTGGAGAAATTCAAACATGAAGTCTTTGTGAAGTCATGCAACAATTAGCGCTTTGATTGAGGAAGTTATCCCTTAATTAAGGAGATAAGGTTGAGTTGTATTTGAGTTGTAATTAGTTAGCTCAGTTAACTGAGTTAAGTCCAGTTAAATTAGTTCCAAACAGTT